>VZTM01039307.1:3849-50213 GCA_013400555.1 Jacana jacana
CTCATTTACTTAGCCCCTGAGCCCTGTTTTCTCAATGGTTACACTTCGCAGGAATGGTAGCAGACACAGTTTTACTCTCTCTTTACATTAGGCCTCCATTATATTTTCTTGTCAGGCTTGTATGTGGATATCACTATTGTCCTCTTGCACCTCAGCTTCATCTCCCTGGAAGAATCAGACAATAGCAATAGCTTCATTCCTGAGAAGTTGCAAGGGAAAGAGTTCAACGCCTACAAAACAAGAACTACACCTTCACTGGAAATGTAATCAGGATGAGCATGCACGTGAGACGTACAGACAACAACCAGGCTATCAAACTCTAGATAATTTGGCTCAAGAGACGTGTTCCAATAGCTGTTCTTGACTGAGGCAGCACTGGCAAAGAGCCCACATCCCAGCAGAGGCAGTCAATAGGGTTTGTCAAGATTTGCCATTCTGAGAAGTGTTTATTATTGGTACCTGAAGTCCAAGTTGAATCAGAAAAGAAGTAAGGCTTAAAAGGTTTCTTTAAAATAATAATGTTTAAAACCAAGCAGCAAAAAGTGAGGCCATGTTCAAGTAAGAGTAACAACAACAAAACTTTGAATGACCTGGTGTTGAAATTGATGACTTCCAAGAGCCTGAAGTCACTTTACTAGTTTCACGTATATGACATGAGATTCCCTTAAAATGGGACATGTTTCAAGCACACCCATTACAGTTTGAGACCTTGGACTAGAGTTATATTTCCCTGTGCCCTTAGTTTTAGATCACGTGGCTACAACTCCAGTGGCTGATCTGTAACAGGTTCTTTATCTTTTCTTCGTACTAAAAAGTGAGGGGTGGAAGTACAACTTCACAGGGAAGCACTAGCTTGTCATATCTTAATTTCTGAAGGCTTTACTGACAACCTAAGCACTAGAAAACTAAGCAACAGTTTTCAAAAATGCGGTTACTTTTGTACCTTATGTAAAACATTTACATTAACACATTTAACTGTTGGCAGAAAGAAGACAAGATATCTCAAATCTTTCAATGGGACCAGGTTAATTCGTAATTTCAGAGCCTCTGGCACTAGCCACTGTCACTGAGAGCCTGGAATGGATTGAATGAGCCCAAGCAGCAATTTCTGATTTGTCTGTGTTGGAAATTGAATCTTTAATGTTGGGACTCTGCAGAGTTCTCATCGATATTCGGAGAGCCCCAGGAGCATACACAAAGGCAGAAATTTATAGCTATAGAGAGAAGCTGTATAGGGGACACCTCATCATTGTCACACAAATCCACCTTTTCAGAGATAAGCTAGTAAAACCATTTACTTCCTCCCTCCCATTAAAATCCTTTCACTTGCCATTGTCTTTTTACAGCCTCTTCTGATTGCACAAAATAAGCAAGCCTCTTTCTGGAGCTGGCAGGGCCCCTGTTACCATTGCTACAAAGAATTTTTTTACCCACCCTTTCCTTCACATGTCATCTTTTTCTTCAGCAGACTCACAGCTAGCAAAAAAGGAGCCCTCAGACAATGGCAGCACCAGTGAGCTGTCTCTAGGCTATTCCAATAAATATATTTCTAGACAGAGATTTCCCACAGGACAGCTGTGCTGGAAGTGTAATTCCAAAACTGTGCTATTGCGTTGTCCTGTAAACATGATTCTGGGGACATTACTTGAAAGGCATTTCAGCATTCTGCCACCCACACCCTGTAACCACAGAGGAGTTTCAGTTCAAAGTACCTGCATTTTATGGAAACAGCAAGCAGAAGTTCTACAGGTTTAACAAAAAGCCCCAACTTACAGAGAAAGTCAGGAAACTGGCACCAGGAATATTTTGCAAACAATTAACACGTTAAGCCTTTGGCTTTATTTTCTCTTGTTATTCTGAGCAAGTGGTATTTCCAGGAGTGCTGATACTCTTAGCATCATTGGAGGAGTGAACAACAGGTTCAGGTGGCTAGTAACTGGAGAAAAATTGTGTACGCACTGGACAGGCCAGTTATAAAACCTCCCTTGCTGGAAGTCATAGAACCATAGAATCATATAGGTTGGAAGAGACCCTTGGGATCATCAAGTCCAACCATCTGCCCTACTCTACAAGTTCTCCCCTACACCATATCCCTCAACACTACATCTAATCTACTCTTAAACACAGTCAGGGATGGTGACTCCACCACCTCCCTGGGCAGCCCATTCCACTGACTGACCATTCTCTGTGAAGAATTTTTTCCTACTGTCCAGCCTAACCCTACCCTGCTGCAGCTTGCAGCCATTCCCTCTTGTTCTAGCGCTAATTGCCCGTGAGAAGAGACCAGCACCAACCTCTCTGCAATGCCTTTTCAAGCAGTTGTAGAGAGTGATGAGGTCTCCCCTCAGCCTCCTCTTCCACAAACTAAACAATCCCAACTCCCTTAATCGATCCTCATAAGACTTATTCTCAAGGCCTTTCACCAGTCTTCATTAAAACCTCTTATGCAAAAATTGCATTTTTTTGTTATGTCCACCAATACATCCAATCTACATTAGTCATAATAGCACTGTCATATTCTCACTAAATAATTTTAACCATTCCCTGAAAAATAAAGCTATGCCCTGAATTTTTCAGTACATTGCTTGTCTGATTTATTTATCTTTAACTTGTAGACCTTTGTGTTCTCAGTATTTAACATATGTATGGGAAAATAAAAATGGTCTGAAGGATTTTGATCCTCCATTTTTATACATAAGTGAGGCTACTTATCATTTGTCATGCTAAAAAAGATAAGGTGGTGTGGTTTTTTCATCTGGAAGCAATGTTAGTGCAAGAGTTAAGCTGGGGGTAATTAAATATAATAATCTCTAAAAATTTGCTCAACCAAAACAAAGCAAATATTATGCACCTGAAGGGAAAAAGATCTTGAAATACATTTTCAGTGAGGCTGCTGTACTTTCTGTGTTGCCTTTAATGATGAAATATAGTCACTTCTAACGGCACATGCTGTCTTAGCATGCCAGACAGCTCAGAATCACTTCTTTTTTATGCTGGTCTCAAAGAGAAAGAAGCAAGGGCTTCTCTCTTACTGGATTTAAGGATATATTTGGCATGAAAAGCTCTAGAGAGGAAAGGTAGGTGCATTAATATTGACCAAAGTACATTCCAGGATATACTAATATTTTTCCAGAAAAGGACGTGCCAGCCATACTCTCTTGTCCACATGTATAAAGTAAATTAAAACACACACTCCCAAAAGTCAACCACAAATACAATGAGGGATTGTAAGAGCTACCTGTAAACAAGCAAGTAAAAAAGACAGAGTCATTGTACTATATCGCAGCTACTCCGATTTGGCTGCCCAGATGCACATACTTCAATTTATGATGCACAGCCTCACCCAGCTATGGAAAACAACACTTTTCACACAAAGGGTGGCTACAGAAAGAGTTTTAGGAAGAGCAGAAGTGTTTGCCCTCTATGATGGGGGAGCTACTATGCATATCATGAGACAACTTTTTTTTTAAGAGACTATATGCTTTTGTACAGCATATGCATGTATTTGTACAGCAATATAAACTGAAGGTATTTGTAGTCCCAGGTGTGCATTTAAAAACCACATTTCTACCTTTCATTTTTCATCAGAGATCTTCCTGCAAAGGCAATCTTTGCTCCTCAGTTCTGGACAGAGTGTGGCGTGGAAAGACAACTGTTTGGATGTACTGCCTGCAGAAATAAACAGGCTGTGCTATGAAAAATAACCCCAGAGATCATGATGGGCCAAACAAATACAGTGGCCTTTCATATAATTACACAGAAACAAAATGTGGTAGTAGGAAATTAAAAACACTAAGGGCTACAGAATTCCCAAGGACAAGTAGGAACATCCTTCTTCCCATCAAGCCTTCAGCTTCTCATAACCAGGACTAAGCAGAGCTGAATGCTTGTCCTCTCCACTGAAAAGGTTAAGGATTGCAAGATTTTTGCCATTTCAAGAGAGAAATTTCCCTTTCTGTACACAGATTGCCTGGAAATGGGAAAGTTGCATGCAGATCTTTTCTCTGCCTCACTGAAGCAGCAGCTGGCATGAAGGTCTAGTTGAACAGTGCAGAGAAGTTTCACATGATTGCTCTGTTCAGGTACAGACATTACAGTTTCCACATAAATCTACATCTGAAGGAATATTCTATATGAAAAAGGTAAAGAGTGATGCTTTAAATCACACTTGTTACCACGGTTCATATACACTCAGCAGACCAGAAAAGAAGTTTACAGTCTCTCTGACTTCAATTGTTCAAAATACTCAAACTGACTTAAAATAGGCTTATCCAGCCTAAAACTGCCTGTGGAGATGTGCTGAAGAACATCAAAGCAGAGAACAGCAGAGTGGCCTGAAGAAAGTAGCAGATTAAATTCTAGCAAGTACAAAATATTGTATGTGCGTGAAAAAATAACCATAAGTAGATATGCATAATGATTGACTGTGTTAGCCAAAGCATGTACGAAAACTAGCACATAAAAACAATCAGAGTTTAATGACTATCAAACAGAACAAATAAAAGATATTTTATGAAAGCAATATAAGTCAAAGCAGATAATGTAATTACACTTTTATACACAGCAATAAACACAGATGTATTTTCTGGACTGCAGGTAGTTTGTACCAACCTCCTACCTCATGTATGTATAACCTAAACACTGCAGATGGAGGAGTCCAGTGCGATGGCATATTTTGGAAGAGCTTGTGTAAAAGGAGAGACTAAATGAATTAGTTTCTTTCATTTGATCTTTCTAGCTTGTCATTCTGATTAAATCAAGTTAGTCTTAGGTTCCTTCAAGAGAACTACTTGGCAAAGCTAAAAAAAAAAAAGAGAAAAGTGAAAACCAAATACTATAAAAACAAACCATGAAGAGAGTGTGGTAGAAAGGTATAAAATGATAAATGCCATGAAAATTATTTGCAGAGAATGATTTTTCATGTTTTCTCACAATACAAAAATCAGAAGGCATCCGCAGAAATGATCAAGCTAATACAAAAGGAAATGCTTTTTCCACATAACCTCTTAATTGAAGTATGGAATTCATTACCACAGGAAGTTGTGGAGGCCAGAGCATAAAAGGAATTGAAAAAAAAGGGGGATTTGTGGAGGATAAACCCACTGGTGACTATTAGGCACAATAGTCCGGATGCAAACTTTAGCACAGGAAATTCTTAAACCATCAATTACTGGAGGTGAGGATAATCACTTGCTGCATCCTCTGCTCCTCACCCTCCTCTATAAGTATTTATTGCAGGCCACTGCTTGCAGCGGGACACTGGGCTGGCTAGACCTTCATACTTACATACATGGATTCACACAAAAGTCACATAAGTTCTTCTGGTCTTACATTGCATTTACCATGGCATAAGAAAACACTTGTGAGCTGTCACTATCAAGTATGCTACAAAATCATACTTTGCAATCTGCATAGCTACACAAAGCAAGAAAGACAGTCTCCTGGGGATAGAATAAGAAGTCTTATAGTAGCTACAAATTACTTGACTTACTTGCCTGTGAGGGAGACACTACAGAGAGGAAACTGAATTTTACATGATTGAAACCTCCTTTTGCAGTGAGCAGTACCAGAGTAGCAGAGTAGAGCCCTATGTCTGGGTTTAACCCTGCAATTATGGAACAACCATAGTTGTACCTGCTAAGCTGTACCCAAAATCTCTCCAAGGTGGAGCACTGGAGGTACTATATATAAATAAACCCTAGATTTTAATTATATGATTTTTAGTCTTCATCAAATAACAAAAATACTAATCCACATGTTATGTGGATTACTATCACCAAGCAAATGTATCCAGGAGCCCCAGGCAGGGTAGGTACCAGCAAATGGAGTGCTGTTCCTGCACTACCGCTGACAGCATGAAAAGCTGAGCATTTTGGTCAGGTACTCATGAAAAAGTTTACAGCAACCCTTTTGTCACATACAATGTTAAAAATGCAGCCTGCACATCTGCTGCAAGAAGTTTGCCATTGAACTCCCTAAAATGAGAAGGGCTTGTTTCAAATATTTGTAATTGTAACAAAAATAAAATTATGTCTTGTGACTCATGAGACCTAACTCCAGAAATGCGATGTTGCTCAACAAAACAGACCACAGACATTCCCAACAACTGAGAGTGATAGGACATCTCTAGTCTGCTGATATTATGCAAAATGCAAATCACTAATAACAGGCAGCACGATTCACATTAAAACAAAAGTTCAGATTCTGTTTACTGCCCCAGTTCCCCTATATTTCACTCAGGATGGGTCTAATACCACATGAACTGGAATGCCTCTGGGTTCCTGGGGTGGTACAGCAATACTCAAAGAAAAACCCCTTTTGTGTTTTTTGTGACTGAGTAGCAGAGACTGATGGTGGCATGGGGCTGTCAAGAGCTCAGGTCCCTAGAAACAAGGTGCAGGACTGGCCCATATCTAATTAGCTAGGTACCAGCACCCAGGTACCATACCTACATGTACTACATGGGAAAAAAACTTCACCAGTTACTCATTCAACTGTTTATGTGAAACAGCAAGGTAAACTACATCAGACATATTGTACTCAAAATCTGTATTCTAATTTTCTCACGTTCCTACACACACATACATTTCCTATTTTGAATATTCCTCATTATCATTGTCCTCTATAAAACTGTGATTTAAAACTGTTTAAATAAATTTTTATATGGAGAAGCATGATAATATCTGGCTGGTTTATAAAGAAATTAACTATCATTTCCTTTAAATTAAAAATCTCCTGGTTGTATATTTGGCCACTGCATTCATCTACTATTAAAAGTGTACTTAAAAAGGAAAAAAAAAAAAAAAAGCACACACCCAAGTGATCAAAAGAAAGTTAATTGCTGAGACTGATTTATGATAAGAACTAACACAGTCAGCACTTTGAAAGCACAGCTCAGAAGAATCGGCACCAACAGAGAGGGTTTCTATAGTGCTCTGGTATTTACATTAGGGGACGTTTGTGCAAAGCCCAGCAGATTTTCTGAGTGAAGGCAGCCAGCCTCACGTGGAGGGTGGTTGAGGAAGGAGGGGTGGGCATGGGGCCACAGGCGGTTGGAGTTCCTTTTTCCCCCCAGCTCCAAGTGCCAGAGGAACAATGCTGAGAAAGGTAGGAGGCTACGCCCAGGTCAGTGGAGACGGACAGTCCCCCACCAGTGTTATCCCCCACCACGTCCTGGCTTTTCAATAACATTTACACGTCCGCAGCTGTGAACTGAGGAGCTTTATTTTCTTGTCCAACTTGGTGACTTCAAGGGGAAACGCATTAGAAGATAAAATTTGCTTAAACATTACAGTGATCAACTACAAGGGGAGCAGTCCTTATGCATTTTTAGTAGGTATGCCTTGGCTGACATCCCTTTAACCCCAACAGCTTTTCTTTTCCAAGGAGAACTGCTGTTATTGCAGCACATTTCAGTAGCCTAAGCTAGGCATGTGGTCACCCCATGACAGGCCTTAGGGACACCAGGTCCTACCCAAATACCCCTTTACTGCATCCTCCTCCTCCACCCTTGGGCAGAGCTAGCTGCCTGGCTGCACACTTCCTCACTTGTCTCACTTGTTAATACCAGTACAGAGTCATTTCATGCAGATGGGGTGAATCTGGGCTAGCATCAGCATGGTTTTGATTTCTCCCAGCCCTTTGAGATTTTTTATATAGGGAGGCACAAGAAGGCACTTTACAAATTAATTAATTGTTTCCTCTTCTGAGACATTTGTGATCTTGGGAATCCAGGCATTGCTTACATGTAACAACAGCATTCTGCATCACAGTATGGCCAGTAAGGCGGGGGGAAAGACTACACAATAAACCTGACAACTTTTGGGCTGGTACCCACAGATCACTGTGGCTTGGATGCTCCCCATACCCTATCCACTCCTTGGGACATCGACCTCATGCTCAGGCCCTATGGCTTCAGCACTTTCCATGGCAGTTTTGTGCAGCCAGGTGAATTAAACTTCCATCCCATAGAACTATGCTTGTCTGCAGCCTCAGCTATAGGCCAGAGAACAGTACAGTGCCCCGGGCATCTCCTCTGGACAAGCCACGGCCCCTCGTTCCGTTCATGTCTTTGCAGCAGATCTCAAACACAGAATCTGCTCTGTTCTTCACTGTTATTTGCAGACAGGTTGCTGCCCAGAGCAGCCCTGTCCCTCTCTACCACCAGCCCTGGTGTGTCAGTGACCTCTAGAGGCTGTCTCAGCCCGCAGTCCATGGCCAGGACGCACTGCCACCGCTGCTGCAGCATGTCCTGCCCACCCTTGCTGGCAAAAGAGCTGCTGGTGTAGAGAGACAGCAAGCTGCGGAAACACCATCTTGCCCGTGGCACGGGTAAAATCTGCACTTGCTTTTGGGATTGAAAAACACAGTGCAGAGTTCATCAAACACAGCGGGCAAGAAATCAATTGGCAAAACCCAAGACAGGGGAGAACCTGGGAGGACCTTACTAGGCACAGCTGGTCATAGGCATTGCACTGGTCACACAAGTTTTAGCTCCTTGTGAGCAGAGAAAAAGGCGTTGTCACCATGAAAAAACTGCAAAGATGTCATTCAGGGAACAACTGAGAAAGGAAGTGTCCCATATTAAGCAGAGGGTAGCAAAAGCCCTGGGCTACTGACAGCACCTCAACCTACAAGTGGCTTCAGAAGAGCTGCCTTAGCACAAGTCTTTAAGTACACTTAATGTGAAAAACCATAAAATGGCTCACTATGAAGACAGGCAAAAGTTACTCTGATTCTCTCATTCACACATACTCACACTGGCCAGCAAGTTTTGTGCTTCCCTTCTTAAATGGGAATTTAAATATTTTAACCTTTTTTTTTCTTTTTCAGAAAACAAAAATCAAGACTAAAGAAACCCTGTATACATCATATGCTCAGTTGTTGCATTTTCATACCCATTCCCATTCCCTGGCACTACAAATAGCTATAATGCTAGGCATATCCCCACCCTGAGGAATGGAGCTCTGAGCTTCAGGCTTCAGTTTCAGAAGGGTCATCAGCTGCTGATTTAATTGCCAGTCTTGGGTTTCCTGTAGTTTATGCTTAAACTCTATGTAATCCATGACAGAATACAGCTTTTCCTATGTTTTCATAGAAATACAAGGGTTTTCAGAACATATGAGAGGGTGCTAGTTGTTGGGGGAGTAGCCATTGCACCACTGCATGCAGAAGGAACAACCAGGCATGAAGCAACCCATAGTCAGACACAGTAGGCTGACCTATACTTGTGACATCACTGGCTGGACTGTGCAACATTCAGCTGTTCTTCATAAGCCTGATGTGTGTGCCTGAATTTACCGTGATTAATTTCCCATTATAGAAACCCCCAAGCACTTTGGTGATGTAGGACTTTCAAAACCCTGAGCATGCAGAAGAGAGGCTCCGGGTACATACGTGGAATATACACAGGGTGCTTACAGCTCATAAAATGGTCCCTCTCTACACTACAGCTGCCTCAAATAACATTGATGGGTGGAGAAGAGGGAGGGGTTGATTAGGATTAGAGAAGGGCGCTTATATTCACACATGGGAATCCCACAAACCCTCAAATTCTTGGAGTGTCCTGGCTGAAATTGGAGCACACGGCTACCGATACATATTGCATGATAACTCAATAGCAACAACTTTTAAATACTAATTTTCTTCCTGCACCTAAAAGTGCTTGATTATGTGAATAAAAAAGAGCAGAGAGTACTTCAATGCATTCACAACTACTCCTCATGATGGACAGGCTCCAGATTAAAAAAGTTCTGTATTTTAGTGAAAAATGCTGAGCACTCCTGGTGGGCCTGACCCCAAGCACCCAGTGCTGTAGTCTACCCTGCCAAGCCAGGACCTGTTGATGCTGCTTCCCTTCAACTGCAGCACACAGGCAAACTCATGCAGTACTCTTCAGTCCTGCCTTTGACATCTTGCATCTCAATTTACTGCTGACCGGCTCAAAGCGACCCATCAGACCCATTCTTTTCTATGGACCTTGCCTCAAAACTAAGTCAGATAGGCAGATTTTTGGAATACTTTTTTGCAAACATTTCTCGCAGTCAAGATGGACAAAGGCAGTCTGACCAATTCTGCACCACAACTATAGCAGCTAAAGTCAATGGATTACTCTTAAGCATGCTCTTAAGAAAGTGGCACAGCAATCATCCATCATATTTCTGTCTCTTTTCCTGCATAAAACTTGTTGTAGATTGCCTTTGTTCATGTTGCTCATGAGCAGCCATCTTTACACCAACCTTGCAAATCTATTTCTAGTGCAGTCAGACAGTAAATGTATTTCTTATCAAGCCATCAAGCACGAAGAACAATAAGATAATAATATAGTCCACCAGGAACACGTTAACAGAGCAAGAAGGTCTGTTCTACAAACTTATTTAAAGAAATGACATCTCTAGTAGACTAAGAATTTTCCATACATGGTACTGATACAACAATGTGCATCTGAAACAAAATTTCCCATGTGTTACAGGTTTATGCATTAGAAGCTGTGAGAACACACTACTGCGAAGGGAAGCATTTTCTCCATATAGCTATCTTTTTATTGTTGTGGCGTTTTACCCCAGCTTTCAGGGGGGAAGAAAGACTGAATCTTCAGTGCACGCACATAATGATATCTTACAACTGTAAGTAAAAGGTTTAGAACTCAATTTCTGATATCATGTCTGTAAAAATGAAAGTCTTAGTTGTGGGAAACAGTGAGGAAAATTTTTTTTCAGATTGCCTGGTTCTTCCTGGTCAGTTGCAGAGAACACATCCTCTCTCAGGTGCAGGCAGGCGTCTTCACATGGAGGATTTCCCCTGGGGTCAGAAAGGAAGGACATGAATAAAACAGAAGTTAAAATACATACATATATATACACATCCCCCATTGTCTCCATGCATCAGTTTAACACTCTTCTCTGCAGGCAAGCAGGACATATACTAGAGCAGGGAAAAGAATCAGGGGGAAAAGAAAAAGGAATGAAAACCAGAAACAGACCACCACTGCCGCCATATATTTACAACACTGTGTGCAGTAACAGGTCTGGCTGCAACACGTGTAGGAAAGCCTGCTGGAGCAATCTTTGGAGTAGGGATAGATGTCAAGTTTTCTTAGCCAGGGATTAGAAAAAATATGTTTGTTTCCAAATAAGCTTATCCCTGCACGCTGCCAGGAAATAATTTAACGGAAGCTGCCACTCAGCTCTGTTTCTTTTGCCATGAAGTAAAGAAAACAGCAGTGCTGCTGGAAACACTGACATGGCCGCTGATTTCTGTATTATCTGCTGGAACTTGCTCCTGGCACTTACCCAGCTCTACCTGACTGACTGCGAGCTCTGGTAAGAGCTAGCACTAAGAATAGCCCTAATCGCTGCTCAAACATTTCCCTTTTCAAGCAGACCAGCACCAACCTGTAATAGTTGGTATGATCCTATTCAAACCTTCCAAAAATGCCCCCTGTTTTTATTTGAGGTATTTAAAATGTTCTTATTCAGTTACATGATGAAGCCGAAAATCTGTGCAATCCCGTGTGGAAATGGCATGCTGAACACACTATGAAACATATCCTCTGCTTTACCAAAAGCTGGAAAGATGTATTTTAACTAACAAGTCATTTCATATGACTCCCCCCACAGTCTAGAGTGGGGAGAGAGAGAGAAGGAGGGACAGAAGGACATATCTGGAGAAGACTGTATACTGACTGATATACAATGCAAGAGCAAGAGTGACTTAAAAGGAATAAAAGCCAAAATGTAACTGCTCAGTGGAAAAGACTGAAGAGGTGTGGGTTTTTTTGCTTGAAGAGAGCCTCCTTGACCTGTCTGTGAGAGCACAGACAAAGCAGATCAAAATCCAGACAGCGCTGATTTTTGGCTTAAAAATACGCTGAGACAAATGACAAGCGGTCATAATGTTTTGATATAACAACAGTGGCACCTTGAAGCTATGGGCAGGCTAGTTGTGTTCGGATCAAGGGCGAGGAGGAGGGAAGGTCTCCCCTTGTCTCCTTGCACCCTGTGCAGGGGAAGGTTTCCTTTGCTTACGGCTTCCTCTCGCCACAACACAAACAGAGACGTGGGATTTTCCCCTGCGGGTGGCGAAGAGTCATGCTGCTGATAACAGCAATAAGGCAACCCAACGGCTGAGGCACTTTCCAGATAGCACTCCCATGCCTTGCAGATCAGAAATGCAGACTTCAAGTCAGGCATGTCATTTGCTGAGCTGAAGCCTGAGCTGCTGTCACAGGGATGGTGGTATCAGTGAGATTTATAACCTCCAAAGGCTCCAGCTGTGGCTAGAAATGATCCGACAAAACCTAAGGTGACAGAAGTTGGCACAGAAGTACAAAGACACTAAAGGCCTTTTTATCTTCACCTCTGGGTTTTCTACCTCAAACCCTCTTGAAAAATTTGCCCTTCCATCTACTCGAAATTGAATTTAATATTTCTACAAATCCAGTAGTTTGTTAAGGAAAAGCTCACTGATAACACTAGAATCAACGCAGTTTTTCTTGGTTTTGCCTTGATTTGGTTTTCTTATGCCTACTTTATTCTTTGTCTAAAATACCATTCACATTTTTCTTTTATTCTGCAGCTGAACATCATCAACAAAAAACAACAGCAAGTCTCAGTAATTCTGCATTTTCTCCTGAGGCCCCACCTCCCCTGGGTGTCTCTAGTCTGTACTCTGTTAGCAATAATAATAGTTTTACTCCTTGCTTAGTAACACCGGGTAATGCAGATATAAAAGTAGCCACCATGCAGGGATGTTATTGTCTCAAAGTTTTAATGAAAGCCTCTGAGAATTATAAGTAAGAGTACTTAATATCTTTCAGGAAAGCTATTAAAGTTTGTTATAAGCCTTCACTTTTTGAGTTTAGGTGGATTTTTTTTCAAATAAGTTTTTCATGCATTTTTAAATATTCAGGTGTTTTTAAAAGCATAAAATTTATAAAAGAACAAACATCAAAATTAGGAATAGAAACATATACCTTGAATTTTGCAAGTCTTTTCACATGCAGTGTTTTTGCATCCAATCTAGAAAGAAGGCCATGGTGAGTGAATCACGGGGTGGACTGGGAAACTGGAGGGATGTTTGGGTTCAAAGGCCAGGGGTCAGCAATTCACAGTCCAGCTGGCAACCAGCTGAGTGACATTTCTCAGGGGAGGCTGCTGGGGCTGATGCTATTGAGCATTCCCCACAGTGACCTGGGCAGTGGGATGCAGTGCACCCTCAGCAAGTTTGGGAAAGGCGCAGTGGGCTCCAGCAGCACTGTGCTGCAGGCAGGCTGGCTGGCAGTCTGAAGGAAGGGGTGATCTCCCTGCTCAGCACTCCTGCAGGCCTGTCCAAGGTACAAGTCTTCCTGAAATCACACGGGCATTGATAGATCAAACCATGAGCAGTTCTGGAGAGGTAAATTACTGAGGGTTCAAGCTCAATTGGTCAAACGAGGCTCAAGAGCAGGTTTAGACACTGAACCACTGAGAAAAAGGGGAAGAAACTGAGGAAACAAATGAGGAAAAAATAAAGCCAGACAGAATTATTCTTTGGAGCAAACCCCTCCCCTCTATCTATTTCACAGCTTTTCAGTTTGTGTGTAAGTTCCCTTGTGATTACAAAACCGATGGGATAATGAGTTTGTGTTAACTTCACCACAAGCTGGTGGGAGGATGGTCAAGCAAGAACAGACTTTTGAAGTGCTGGGCAGGGAGAGCAGCAACACAGACAGAGATGGGGATTCTGCTGGCAAACGTTTCCTGTTTTGGTTCACAGTGGGAAAGTGCTGCACAGGCTTCTGCTCTTATCACAAGAAAGCTCTTCCTTCCTATGTCTCTCAGCGTGAGAGGTCAAACGAAGCTGGGCTGCCTGAAAACAAGCAGAAAATGAGCACAGTCCAGGTTTTCCACTGACAACAAATCCACTGCTCCTCAGAGGCTAACAATGCCTGGCAATGCCCTCCCTTGTCATTTGCTGTCCCACCATTTTGAAACTTTTCAAACCATATTGAGACTTTCAAAAATGTCTCATTTTCTGCTTTCCTAACTCTCTTTTGCCCTACCATTTCCAAAAATAAACAAGCTTTCTGTTAAGAGTCTCCCATCAATGCAGCAGCCACCATTTTGTAGAACCTGTACAGGGGTAACACTGTTTTCAGTTACCAAACCCTCCAGGAGCCAGCTTTTTCCTCTTTCTCCTCAAGACACAACTAAAGGTCGGGTTTTGCCTCTCATCTTTCCAGCACCTTTTTTTTTACCCTGTAGTCCTAGGAGGCTCCCTAGTACATACAAGTCAAGTTTCAATAGCTCTGTTTTTTTCTTCTCAGTTTAATAGGCTGCTTTTCTCTGATGGAAGCTGTTTTTTCTACCCTGCTCCTGCTGTGATTTGCACGTATGCCACCAGATCTGTCAGGCAGCATCTCTGGACTTTTGTATTCTTCAAAAACCTGTTTGGAAATCCTAATTCCATCAATAGGCTTTATGCACCCACTCATTTCTATTTCATTATACTTTGAAACAATAAAAGTCAAGAGTATATATTTCTAGGTTTATCGGACCCATACGGCTCTGAAAAATTATCTTTGACTAGTAGGAAAACAGTTTCTTCTACAAAAATGCAAAGAACATCTCACAAACTGCTCTGTGTTTACACTGGGGTGATTTCTTTCGAAGAGTCAACTAAGCAGAATTACCTCATACAGCACAGGATAAGATTTTTCAGTTAAATAATTTTGGGGGCAAAAATGCAGATTTGGGTATAATTATAACTGTTTGTAGGGAGGCACATAATTTATTGATTAGTTTCAGCTGAAAAAGCCTAGAGAGAAGGGAAGAGAAATAATAAGTGTTTTGATTTTTCTTTCAAAAATAACACTTTATTTAGAAATGTTCCTGCACATAACACTAAATAATTAAAAAACTGTAAAAACAAAAGTCCTAAGGAAAGAACATATTTTGCTTTTTTTCAGTTCAATGAAATAAGAATAACTGTTTAATTATAATCACAGGCCAGATTTAAAATCAGATCTAGCCCACAAAGTAAGATGACTCCTGAAAGAGTAGTTGCAAGGCAGAGTACTAGAGGAGTCTACTATAGTCTCAAGAATATCAATTGCCTGAGATTTAGGCATGCTTATACATTGAATCATAAACTCACATCATCAGTCTAAAGACAACATCTAAATAAACTTTGAGACACAGCTACACTGTCAGTTAACTAGTCATATTAGGCAGCTATGTCCCAGTTCAACACATTCAGCTCCCATCTGGTTGGACTTCTTAAAAGCAAAAACAACCGTGAAATCTGCCCTTGTACAACAGAACTGAATTTTAAATAGTAACTCCTAAAAATACCCAGTAATATTATCGTCTTCTAATTGGTTACATGAATGTTTGCTCAGAATATGAAATGTTATGGCTTTTTTCTTCTCGTTTAGACTAAGTATTCAGATGGAAAGCACCAATTAACAGTGGAGAATATTTAAAGAATTAACACTGAGTTATTTTCTTGCTCCTGAAGGAGAGCTGACTCAGCTCCGGTGTTTTGGCTATCCTTTATTAGGAGCGATTATTTTAGTTAAATAACAATAGATAAGTAACTCAGAACTTCTGGGAGAACATTTTCCCAGTGGAAAACACCTATTTATGAAAGTCTAGAAGTTGTGGCTAGAGATTGCAAAAAATCCCAATGGACAGCTGCCAGCACACTCTCCAGGCTTCCCAGACACCTGCCTGTGGGGCTGCTGAGAAACCTTCCCTCTGGGATTGATAAGCCTGGACCATATAACCTGAATCCGGAAAAGTGAAATTCCTAAGAAACAAGCTCCTGCTGCAACAGCTTTGCTTAATAAAGCAATTCTCAGGCCTCAACCTACTTGTGATGCTGTGAATCAGTCTGACACTCTGTGCCAAAAAAGGTGGTTTTTGTTGGCTCTGCAGCACAGTTTATAGAGCTCACTCCATCAGGACACAGCTTTCAACCAAAGCCACTTCACAGAGCAGCTGCCAGATTTATCCTCAAATGCTGCCTGCCTTAGTAGCTTAATTATCTTATCAGCTTCTGCATCATATAGTTATCTACAGGCACCTGTGGGAAAGAGACAGTCTTGGGAAAAGGGCATTATCCCTCCTTTCAGGTCTGACCTCAAATCTTTTTCCCAAGCCTGAACATTTGTTATGACACCAATTTCAAACCTCCACAACAGCTCACCACAATAGAGGAGAGAGCAGCCAGAGCTCACACCCTTCTCAGGACCAGGAGACTCACAAGCCTTGGAAACCACATGGCTGCATCCTCGGGGCCTCCCGTGGTTGCTGAAATAGCTTTGCTATCTGCATCTACCAGCTGGCAAAGGACTTTGAAAAACTCACTACAGTAGCATTTGTTGTCGCAAAAACAGAGGGGGCAAATTCTG
Organism: Jacana jacana; assembly: GCA_013400555.1. Taxonomy (NCBI): domain Eukaryota; kingdom Metazoa; phylum Chordata; class Aves; order Charadriiformes; family Jacanidae; genus Jacana; species Jacana jacana. The sequence continues at coordinate 20,243 of VZTM01039307.1, forward strand.
CTTTGTGTGTGCAGGATGCAAGCACTGCCACTGGGACCACCCCGAAAGACCATGCAGGTGACTGAGGTTGGGACCAGCAGCTGTGAGGATAGGTCAGTCTGCGTCTAAGCCGGGGACTTAGCCAAACACATGCCAGGAAAAAAGGCTGGAGCTGGAAGTAGCTGCTACATCACTCCCCAGGGGCTTGCAGCCTCCATGTCCCTCTTGTCGCTGTCTTGCACACTTCTGGGATGCTGGCACATGCTGGGGGATGCTATATCTAAGGGATGACATAAGCAGCCTTCACCATTACAAAAGAAAAAACACTTCTGTGAGTGCTTTTGGAGAAGGTGGGAGAGGAACATGAGAAGGAGTGGGGGACTCTGCAGTCTTTGGGCTTTATTTAAAGGGATGCTAGAGTTTGCCCTAAGTGCTGCCCTGCTCCATCAGCTTGCTCATCTCATAAATGAACAGGTTCATCTCCTTAAGGAATGTTCCACAAACTCAGAACTGTTATAAACTGCATCTGCCATTTCCTGTATATACAAGAAGCAAAGTAAGAATCTATAAATCAGATTTTCATTAGGACTCTATTGGTGTATTTCAAATTCACTCACACAGGACTAAACTATAGACCATCAAAGCAAAACAGATCCAAGTAGCATATGCAGGTTAAAGACAGCAGTACACAAGAGCCAGGATGATACAGCTATGATATTAACACAGAGTTGATATAATATTAAAATGATATCATAGTGGTGTCACCACCTTGCATCTTTAAATAGAGTAAGAAAGTGGGTTTATTTGCATTTAAGATAATAATGTGATTTTTGAAAAATAAGTGTGTTGTCAGTTTTCCAGCAAATACCCTTTGCAGCAAATACTGCAAGCAAACGCAGTTTCTCAGAAAAGGAAGTAGTAAAAATGGGTCACACCAAAGACAGATCCCATCTTGGTGCTCAGTTTCTCCTCAAAAGGGAAACAACCTGGTGAGCTCCTGAACTTTGGCAAGTGCAGAGCACAAACGAACCAAAGAACAAAATAAACACTAAGGATGAATGCCACTACCCAGGTCCTAATCCTGTTAATATTCCTGTTTGTGTTTTATTTTACACTCGGGTAGCTCTGGAATAGTGTGTAATGCATGTTTCCTTTGGTAAAGTCTGACATAATCCTCCACCCCATGTTTGCAGTACTCAGGGTGACGATTTCTCAGGAGCCTTTTCTCTTCACCTTCAAATAGATTTCAGGTAAAAGGCATTCCTTTGACCCAGCTGTTGCTTGATCATGGACAGATCTAAGCTTTTTTGCACTTCAATCTCCAATTCCTTTTATAAAGTCCCATAAAATTCCAAGGAGAAGGAAACCTCATTTGAAATTCTTCCTATCAGACCTTCAGATAAAAATAATGTTCTTTTCAGTTTCTACATTCTCTGTACTTTTTCCTGAAGTCTATACTGACTCTTAGCAGTAAAGAGTTACTCAGTGTTATGCCATACATTTTTCTTGAAAGTCTTTTAACCCCCCCATCCCTTCAAGTAAATAAAATTTGTATTTCAGGCTTATGTCTTTGCTCTGATAGATAGTTACTTGCTTTCCTTGCAGTCAATGCAAGTACGTACTTCATGCTGGCACACTGACTGCATGCTCTTTACCAGAAAATTTGCTCTTTCATGAAGTCTTTTAAACTGCTTAGAACTTTGTCCAGCAAAAGACATAGTAAACTGTAGGGAAATCTTATTCCTCATATGTGATGCCAACATTATGCAACTATTAGGGAAGACGGACATTGATATTTCACTTGATCTTATGGACTTCTGGCAACTTCTAACTCTGAGACATGACAAAAGGCTTCAAAGTATTCTCAGATGTTGGTATAAAACCAGTGTAATTCCATGTACAGCTTATTATTCACAAGGGACATGAGGAAGTATATGATGTCATGCCCATCAAAACCTTTTGGCAAATGTATAATGTAGTCTCTGGTGCAGGAACTGGGATTGCTCTAAGATTGCAGTACTGTCTTATGTCCAAAGCATTTTCCAGAAATGTCAGGATGAAAGCAAATACACTTCCCTTCATGCTGCTTGTAATTATTTCATTACCCAAAAGTGCAGAAGAAAGGGGAACTTCAATACATTGTTTATATGGACTCTGCTGTATAAGAATAGCCATCAAACTGAGACTTTTTTTTATTACTCACTTCCATACCTCCCCCTTTTTTGACACCCACCTAGCCATTTTTTCTGACAGGTTTGAAAAACTATGCATTTTAAGTACAACTGAGCACCACATTCACAGCAGGTTCTAAGGACACATATTGCCACATGATATTATCAGAGAGAGCAGCCCTTTTTCCATATGCATGTACTGTGTAGCCTCAGACAAAGGTAGCTGCTGCTAGTAGCCAAAAGATGTTTGTTCTTTGTTGCTGCTGTTTACACTGTTCATTTCTAGCAGTAACTGAATTTTGAGTCAGTAACTCAATGCCTGTGAAAGAATAAATAATTTAATATGCCATATGTTGTAACTAAAATATCCTTGTAGCCTGGAATCATCCACATGTGGTCATAAACTGAGTTATGCTTCACATGCAGCAGGAACAGCATGACGAAAGAAAATCTCTGTTTATTGAAAAAATTGTAAACCCAGCCTACCCAGACCAAAACATTATTTTTCAGCCAAGGATTTACATGAAATGCTTTAGAACCAGAACACAGAAACCCAGCCTTGGAGAACGTTTTCCAGCTGCAGATTAAGATCAAAACTAGGGGAGTGGTTACAAGAATCAGCATCCTCTAGGAGAACAGCTGTTAAAGCAGTCCAGCCGACTGTCTCACAGAGAGTTCCCTAGGAAATAACTTATCTTCCCACAATCAAAGAGACAAATATTGTAATTTTTCTTGGGACTTTTGATGAAGAAAGTTTTCATGCCATAAATTTAGTGTAAATTGCCTTAGCATGGAAGCAAATGGTGTCAGCTTGTACCACTTGGACACATGGTTTGAGTGGTGTGTTGCTGGACACCTGCCCAGATCTGAGAGAACTGGCTACCTCACCACAGTCTACCCAGGGGAGACAGAGCTAGGAACTCCTAGTTCAATGCTTTTAATGGGGAAAAGAATACCAGGTGAGGTGGGGTGTCTTTTGCAAAACTGACTTTTTTCCATGCAACTCCTCTGCATATTTTAGGGGGAGGAAAGGCCTGAGGTGGGGGAACTGGGGAGGGTAGGGAGGGATTATTTCCAGAGAAAAATTCCCTGCTTTGCTAATAACTTATATCCAAGTAATGTGTGATCCCGCCGCAGATGTATCAGCTTTAGAAAAGAATGTGTGAGCTTATCTATCATGTTGCTCAGCTATTTTAAGACTTCCAGTATTACAAAGACATCCTACTCATAAAAAAACATGTGCAGACACAGCCTCATTTTTGCAACACAGCCCACATATAAGAACAAAGCTCAATGAAAGAGCACAAATACAACAACCTGCATAATTTCAGCCAGATTCTGCAATAAAGACCTGATCTTATTTGTACCAGTGTGAGTACACTGAAATCAGATGTCAAATAAGGCGATGCAGAACCAGAGCATAGAAATCCTTATCCTTCACAGTATATTATGCTTTTGTATTTAAATACTATACTCTTCTGATAGGCAATACACAAACAGAACAAATTTTACGTGGGAGTGGTTGCTATTATATTCTCTGATATATAACAATCAGAGACTAACATAGCAGCTCAGCTGACAGGCAGAACAGGTTTCAGTATGCTATTCCAGACCTTTCTGCCACAAAATTAGCTGTCTGTGAAATGAGGGAAAAACACAAAGAAACTAAGTTCTTCTGTCGTGCAATTTTAGCTGTCAATCCTGACATAAAATATGATCTCTGCATTCACTTTTGGAACTTTTGGCAAAAGCCTGCAAATCTTCTGATCCTTCTGAGAGCTTGCAAGAATCCACTTACCAAATGTTTTCTGCTGGACGTGGCTTTGGGTTTCACCCAGAAGAGTAAACTTTAATGTGCGTGCCCATCCTTGCTGAATACAGGTGACAAACAGTGACACAGAGACAAGCAGTGCATCAAGTTAGACCATACTCTTAAGCCATCCCCAATTACAGAATATTTCTAATATTCTGTACAGTTTATTTTGCTACACAGTGTTGCGAAAGCTCACACTCACTTGGGCAGAAAACCCTTCATCCATAGTTCTTTCAGAGCGTGTTCCCATGAACATGCCAGCCAGGAACAAGGGAAATGATGCATTCTGAGCAGTGCCCAACTTCTGATTTCTCATCACAAAGTCCATGCTCCTGTGCCTGGGTTTGGATTGGGAATATTTACAACACAAACGGTAGCAGATGCAGGCCAGCTTTGCCCATTCTCCAAGCCTGAAAAGGGTACTATAACCATGTTATCATTGCACCAAGCCTGAGGTCGAGGTAATATACCCTGCCATTACATTCCCTCTCTCTCAGCAGATGTAATTACCTGGGCCTCAAGTGTTGTACTGACACATTCTCTACTAGCCCCTCTAGCAACCAGTGAATACAGCATCCCACACCTCCCATACCCTGCTTCTGCTGATCCTCTTATGGCCTCACTTCACACCTACCCCCTGCAATGCCCAGCCATACAGGTAATAGCAGCTTGGCATTCACCCTACAACACCTGGTGGCCTGTTCACAATTTTTTCTAGCTCTACTAGGATGCTTACCCAGCTGCTTGGCAAAGCAGCCATGGATAGGCCATTCCTGGGATGATGTGGACACACAGCATAGGGAGGATGTTGATGGCGACTGTCTTCTTCCCAACAGCTCTGAGGCATCAGAGAAATCTTTGCCTCCCTGCTGACTCCAGAGCCCATAACCTGCCCCCAGGCAGCTGGCATGAGGGAGAGAGGAACATGACAGAGCATCATCACGCAGAACAACCTCTGAAGCATGGCAGCAAAGAACAAGGGCCAGAGGAATATTTACACTAGCAAGAGGGAAGGGAAAATTCCCCAAGACAGTATCATCTCTGCTTACTCTTCAACATAAAGAAGAAACAGGCTCAAGTCTTTTCCATTTCAGGATTTATTTCACTTGCCTGCATTGCAATTTGGTTAACAAACAATTCAGATTGACTTTTTATGTGGATTAGAGTCATAGGAATTCCAGGTCAGTACTCAAATGAGCTTTGTATAGTCAAATATTTATTTGTAGCATTTGAAAGAAAGCCAAGGTAGTACATGTGTTCACAGGGCCTGCTGTCCACATTTTTAAGCCTTATTCAAGGGGAAGCTAAGACACAATAGTGCTCATGTTTTAACTTCCAGTTTCTAGATTTATAAAACAAAAGACCAGTAAACCACATTAAAAGATCTAGGCAGATCATTTATAAAACACTAACCATAAAATTTCATTCAATTACCCTGTATTGAACCCAACAACATACATCTGACTAAAGAACAACCTTCCTATCTTAAGTTCATCTCCTGTGAAATGAGCAGTATTCTTTTAAAGGAATGAAATTTTCCATTCTCACTTTTTTCATTTATTCTATTTCTACTTGCTTTCCATGAAAATAGCATGTTGCATAGAAGCAAATAAAAATTACTTGAAGATGCTTACAAAATTTAAATAAATATCTTCTCGTCCCTCTTTTGCTAAGTAGACTGGATTAAATTGTTCACTGATAGAATGTCCCTTCAGCCCTCCAATGGTTTTGTAGCTCTTGTCATCATCATCTTAAAATTTCTTCTGCATTTTAAATCGTCTTTGGACATGCATACAAATATTGCAGCATTTGTGCTCCTTCTCCCTTCCTTCCTTGTCTTCATTGCTCTTCTGGTGACAGTATCAGCCTCCCTTACCCCAGGGCTGCAGTGGGAGAGCATGGTACAGCACAGAGCAGCCCCTACAGCCTTTCAGTCACACTGCTTTCGATTTTCACTTCAAGGGACAGCCTTCATTACCTGTCCCAAACAGGTGAGTTTGTATTTTTATTAGCAAACCATGTGTAAATATCCTCCTAGACTAAGACATCTTAATTACTCCTATGTCATCATCATTGATTAAGATTTTGCCAATCCTTGTAACATAAAATCACTGCCAATCAGAGTATAAGAATATTTGCATTTAGATCATTGACGAAAACAAAGAATAGTGTAAGTCTTGGTAATAATCTATGACATAGAACTTGCTAGAAATTCTGTCATTTAGTAGGGTTTCCTTTTTGGTCCAACTGTTAATCCCGGTAGTACTTGCCTTACTGATATCATAATGTGCTAGTTTAAAATTGGAATATTATGCAGTACTAATGCTGTCATTGTATTTTTATGCATTTTAATGAAAAAGAGTCAAATTAGGTTTTCTTGACAGGATTAATTTCTTCCAAAATCATGATGAATTCCATTAAATACATTTCCTGTCCTTTAATCTCTTTATCATTGAACCCCCATATTTCCTTTTTTTTCCTTGCAAGGGATGACAAGACAATAGACTTACAAGCTACACCGGACTTATAAATTACATGTGACTTTATAAGTTACATTTGACTTTTTGAAATTTTAGTACTGGTTCAGATCTCCAGTATATACTAGCTCAACAGTTTCTAAGAGATGCATGAATTATTTGTAACTGTAAAGAATATTTTACACCAATCAAATAAAGACCAACAAAGCCATGTTTTTCAAGATCCTTGGTCTAGTTTATCCAGAGTATCCTATCTAGAACAAAGGAAAACCAAATAATTTTCTAACACATGTATTTCAGACATACTCCCTGCCAATAAGGGAGTTTTCTGACTATTTACGCTCTGAATATACTATTCTGATTCTTTTGAAACAAAAAAAAATACCAAAATCACAAAGCACAAGAGAAAAGGAAAGATCATGAATGACTTTCATATTTTCTTCACAGATGCTGACTCTTTAGCCACTTTTATATTAAGCAAACTAATAAAGAAAAAATCTACCATTGTGTCAACAAGTTATGATTCTCTTTTTATTTAAATATAAAGGCCCTCCACTGAGTTTAATCAAGCTGTGAAAATAAAAAGGGAATGTATATAAATTCACAAAATTTTTTCCCTAATTTTATATTTCCTGTGCCTACTCCTTTTATTATTCTCTTTGCACAACCATCCAAGCAAGAAAGAGGTTTCGTTTGCAGAAACATTTGGCCATATCAAAGTTCGTACTTAGCTCATAGTTCATTGCAAAAATGAAAAATAGTGTCTTTACTAAAGCTACAAACTGAAACTTGCTAGCAGTTGGGATGCAATTAGGATTTATGGTTGGCATCATCATTAGCCTAAAGCAAGTCTCTCCAAGGGAAGAACATCCCTTTGAGGGTGATATTTAGATTTGTTGTGTGTGCATTGTGTTACTACCCACAAAAGGAGAAAAAACTACAAGAAAGCTTAAGTTCAGTGGATCATATTAAGCAAGGATTTTACTACAAATATCCAGGTACATCACCTGCTACTGGAACCACAGATATCCAAGATGTATTAAGAGGGACATGGCACAAACAGGAAAGAATTATGACATTAATCCATGTTGTAAGTGTGTATATTACATATATGTAGTAAGACATACTACCTTTGAGACCGTAGTCCCTTGCACTATTTCTGCAGAGTTGTCAATATGAGCCCTGGAACTGATGCATTTGTGTGTGATATAATTCCTATGCAAAACAGCTATGCAGTACAATGCACAACACCAGACAAATTTTTATACAGACATGAACCAATAAGCCAGATAGGGATCTGAACACACCTTACAAAGATGCAATTACTTCATGAGACAAGAGCAGATTAATTTTAAAACTTACCCTACCTGTACTATCTCAGGAGACCAAGCTTCACACAGGCCAGTCCTCCATCAATCCCCAAACAAAACAGTTTTGTATGGTTTAACGTTCCCCTCCCCTGCATGGAGGCTGGATGCAACCTCTGTGAGTTGTTCCAGTGCAGCCAAGGGCTGGTTTCCCGGGTCCCCCGTGCTTTGCCCCTCATGGTTCTGCCTACAGTGCGAGCCTCTGGCATGCAGAGCACAAATACAGCATCAAAGGAGCTTCCTCACAGAGCATATCTCTGCGGAGGCCTTTTACCCAGTTCAGTACTTGTATATCAACTGCTACAGCCATAGACACATGGAAGCCCCATGTTGGCACCTCTGAACAATACATACTCTATGATCTACACACTATAGACATTCTAATCACCACCCATCATCTGTAATCACAGCTCAAAACCATTGCAGCTGCATGGTGCAATTACTGCATTTGTGCAAACTCACTCTTGCTAAAGTGAGTTTCAAAACATCTGGAGGGATCATTTTCCCCCTAAAACACCTTGCCAGGTTGGGTATAACCTCCACAAGCAAACAGCCAGCACAAACTGCATTGTGCACACTTGATAACGCAACAGCAATGCAGTTGTGTGCTTACTCCTATTTGAGACTTCTATTGAGTCTCCTGTTCTCTAGGCTGAACAACCCCAGCTCCTTCAGCCTATCCTTGTAGCAAAAGTACTCCAACCCCCTGATCATTTTTGTGGCCCTCCTCTGGACCCGCTCTATCAGGCCCCCGTCCTTCTTCTATTGAGGGCTCCAGACCTGCACACAGTCCTCTAGGTAAGGTCTCACCATGGCAGAGCAAAGTGGCAGAATCACCTCTCTGGATCTGCTGGCAATGCACCTTTTGATGCAGCCCAGGATGTGACTGGCCTTCTGGGCTGCAAGTGCACACTGACTGCTCATGTCCAGCTTCTCATCCATCAGCAACCCCAAATTCCTTTCCTCAGGGCTGCTTTCTAACATCTCATCCCCTAGTCTGTACATGGAACTACTGGCACTCCCCAAGCTGCTGTGAAACATCTAGAATGGAAATTCCACCTGATTGCTCATTCCTCTACTGACATCAATAATATTTCAATGAGGGTCAAAGGCAGCAAGATATTGTCCAATTAATGGCAGCCTTTGCCTACCATGTAGCCTAACAGTGTGTAACATCTTGATTTACATCTTCATTTAAACATATGGAAATTAAATTTACTGCAGTTCTTCTAGTGGCTAAATTTCTGCATTTGCTTTTTACTGAAAAATAAATGTGAATGGGGGGAAATAAAAATAAGGACAGGTGCTTTAAAAACAAGTGAAATATTGCTCTCAGACAACTAATCTCATTATCCCACAGCAGTGGGGAAAAAAATGGAAAAAAAAAAAAAGAAACAAGAAAGTTATTTTCCCTTTCTCCATCCTCTACCTCTGACTTTCCACACACTTTCTTCTTTCTACATTATCTTCCAGACTAAAAGATTCCTTAAATGTTTTCATTCTTACTTTTTGGTCATTTTTGTTTCGTAAGGGAGAGAAAAAACATAGAAAAACAGGAAAGCCATTCTCAGAATACAAAAAAGTTTGCAAATTAAACCTCTTTTAGATAAAGCATTTTTTCTGAATTTCTAAAGACACAGAGTAGTGTTTGAAATAAAATGAAAAATAGCTTTTTTAAATTCTCACTCAACCAGACATATTCCTTCAACATTTCAGAAAAAAGAAATACTATGTGAGTTACAGAAAGAAGCTTTGATCTCAGCCTCATTCAAATAAACAGGACTTTGGAGAAAAGTTCTTCTAAGTTAGAATTACCATAGGGGATCAAACATTTAAAAAAAAAAATCTAGATTATACAGATAAACATTTTACCAGCAACTTGCATTGAACGAGACTTAAGTGTTGAAAAAAAGCCCTTCCATTAATCATAGAATCATAGAATAATAGATTCTTTTCCCTGGGGGGAGCCAGCAAGGTCTCATGAGAGAGAAGTAGAGGGGAAGGAATTTGCTTCAACAGTTAGAGTAATCTGAAATTAGTCTTGTATGTATTAGAGATGTCTGGGATGACTCATGTCCAGTGACCCTTCCTGCAGACATTCCAACTGCCACAAAAGCCCACTGCTCTGCTATCCACTACTGAACTGCTCAGGCAGAGTATTCAGTGGCTTCAGTCAATCGCAGATGACTTTATAACCTGGGTGTACTTTCTCTGCCGACACCTTCACTGCTGATTTTCTGGAAAATTGCTTTTCCAGCTTAGTGATATAATGCGAATAATTTGAATTAGAAGCTCTGATAAATTCTCCGCTTCTCTCCCTTATTCTCAGGTTCCTTATAAACTACCCATGAGAAATCTTGTTTGCTCAGAGTCTCACAGTCAGAGAGAATACCAGGGAGTGACTGGAGAATCTATGTTTTCATTTGAAAAGAAATTGATAGTGGGCATAATCAAGGAAGGAGTCAAGACTTACTTCCTAGAACAGATAGTTTGTTTTCAAAACTGTTTTCAAAAGACTACATGAGAATTAGACAAAATCCAAAAACAAGGCGTGTTCATTATACCATTAGAAACCATACCTATATATCCAATTTTACTCATTAATAAAAGTGAAATTAATTTGATGTTGACAGGTACTAGATACTCCTAGAATGAGCTGTGGAGCACAAGGTAGAGCAGGTTAATGCAAACACCAGCAACACTATGAATGTGAAGTGTCCTCATCATATAAGACAGACAATTCTTACTACTCTACTTCTTACTAGTCAAGTTTGACGAAAGGTAAGATACTTTAAAAAAATAAATGGATTGTTAAATAAACTCCTCAAAACCATCTGCCAAAGTTAAGGTTACTGTGAGTTTTATTGTTGCCTGTAATACCTGTCATTGTGGTAAATGATTCCATTAAAAAAAAAATAAATCACTAATAACATTTAAAAAAATCACTAATAACAATTATTTAAATCAATGTAGAAAATTACAGTGTACCATGACACTGAAACATAGAATTTATTTGCCAAAAGTTAATGTGGTTCACAGTTCTTCATCCAGAGTGCTAAAAAATTAGTTTTATGTTCCCTTGAAAATTGACATTGCAGCCCTCATCCAAGAAAACAAGAGACAAGAATTTACTTCTCTATGCAGAGTGCAAAACTCAGATTTTATATTCTCACATCATCATCTGGTGTACATAGCTTCTGTCTAAAGTATACACACCACCATCCCTGGAGCACTTTCCACAGAAAATCTAAAGAGCGTCAGCCCTCCCAGTCATTTATTTGGTAGTGTCTAAGGGAGAAGCAGCACAATACCACTCTTCTCTCTACCCATATGACCTCCAAAGTTACCCTATTTCAATGTATCTGTTCTTTATCTGTCTACTGATACAAGCAGCCACTCTACTTTGATTTTTTGCCAAAATTGTAAAATTCATTACAGGCTAAAAATACATGTCCATGCACATGGTGCACACAGAGCAGTTTTCATTTTAAACAGCCCAGAGAACTCCTCACGGTGCCATTCAGTGCCTCAAGGACAGTTTCAAAAATTCAGTAATTCCTCTCCAGAAACATTTTAGACATGCATCTCATTTTTGGCTCTACTGAGCCAAAAAGTCCTTATGCTTTTACAAATCAGACTTATTTAACTACCCAAGAATGACATCAATGAGTATTCATCTGGAGAGCCAAAAAGATGATCCAACCACAATGGTTGCTCAAACAAAGAGAGTGCTAGCTAAGAGACCTATAACATCCAAAGCTTTCATATCAGTAATAGCACTCTGATCCTGAAAATGCAACAGCTCCATGTTTGTGCAAATACTTATTGTTCTTTGTTCAAGATCATTATAATTCTCCATCCTACCACCTGACCTGGTAAAATCAGAGTGTGTGCAGTGTTAAAGATCATGAAGAGTCCTGCCTGCAAATGCAGAAGATGAAAGGAGCTTGAAGTGACCCTCAGCTGCCAGTGGTCTCTGTTCAAGGGAGCAAAGCTTTGCCTTAGCACATCAACACTAGACCACATGAGAATGGCAAAGCTCCAGGCAAACTGCCAGCAGAAGAACAGGGCATTCACCCTATGACTCCTGGTGACACCATGCTGGCAAAGTCTTTCCTGCATTACAGCAAATTTGGTAACATTGGCCAGTGACTACATGGCCTCAAACCTACGAAATGGGAAACTATGCCTGTGTTGATGGAGCTGTACCTCTCCCAGTTACACATACAGCCTTAGTGATATCAGCACTAGCAGGCTGTATTTTAATAAAGTCAAATTATGCTAATTTTCCTTAATAATGATTAAGATGGGTAAATCAGGGCACCTTTGATTGACAAGGAGGAAGCCAAGACACTTTTATGTTTAAACATAATTAGGCTAGAAAGTTCATTAGCTGGGTTTAAAAAAAAAAAAAAAAAAAAAAATCAAAAAGAGCAGAAGCTTGGCACTTTATATTTGGCTGTATGTGTGTTGGATTCCTGCAAGCACTATTGAACATTAATGAGCCTGTGGAGGAGGAGCTCACTTTCAAAGCAGCTGCAGTCAGAAGGTACACCAAGGAACAAGTTCAAAACAAACTGCAGGCACTAATAGAGCATGTCAGCATGTCAGGGTGAAAGCCATAAAATCACTGTCATGTTGGCCACATTAAATCAATAATCAAATTAAATCATATGCAGGTCCACTGACTCCACTGTAGCTTTTTCTTTCTGTTGCTGGTGTTTTCTTTGTTGCTACTATAGCAGCAACAAGGACTTTGGCCTCATTCAAGCTGCTGGTGGGCTTGGAGAGATACAATGAGCAACAAATCAGTAAGAGGCCAGGACGTACCAACAGGTGCATGAAAGAGACACAGGTTGTACCATCCAGCCAGCTCCTGTTCTGCAGCATCATGAGGATTCAAAAAACAATTCTGAGTAAATAAGGTAACTAAATAAATAAATAAATAAAACCGAAACAGAAAGGAAGGAGACAACGCTGGAAGAATCTGGCAGGTTTTCTACTCCAGCAGACACACTCCTGTCAAGGTTGCAGGGTCTAGGGCTTCTTGAAGTGACAGTGACAGGCAGCCATGGATGTGATGTTACAGGGGCTGCTATAGTAATGCTATGGTGGCATTTGAGCAGGAGAGGTGCTGCAGAAGTTCCTAGAGGGACGTACAAATGGGGAAACTGGAAGGGAATGCATTCCCGTCTCACCATAATTAAGAGGGAAAAAAACTCATGCAAAGAATCAAAAGGCTATTTCTTCTAACAGATGGGTTTACTGACATGTTATATCAGTCTGCATGACTTAAATTGGAGGTACAGTTTGTGATTAGAGGGAAAGTTAGCACTCCCACTCATGCCAAAAGGCAAGGATGTCTCAGCTGGAAGCTGAAGTCAATCACTCACAGATATTTGCCCCACCTTCTAACTTAGGTTTAGTCTGCCTCTGGCTGGTACAGCAGAGAGATATGATACAGCTCCAACAAAGTCAATTAAAAAAAAGAAAGCTAAACCCAAACACCACCTTCTGTTGAGAATTCACTCTTTTGAGTCAAACCGAGTGTGACCATTCAATCCAGTTTTTGATAGGAAAAGTTTTTCAGGTCATGCTGTGGCCAAAGTTTAAAGGGCTTCTTGATTTTCCCAGTCAGTCATTTTCCCAAAGTGGCATGTTGAAGCCAAATCCATTACCTTCTCTTCACTGATGAGATCTTGGGCTACCTACGCAGTCCATTACAGAGTAGGAACAGCTGTCATGAAATTTTTGGGGCAGCTTTGTCAGTGTTGGGGGTTTTTATTACTTTGTTTATAATTTTCCCTCATTTCATTTCCTTTACAAAACAACATTTTCTTGAAAACTGCCACTTGAGTCTTCATTAAATATTTGTTAAATTATTAAATACTTCATTAAAGTATTACATTTAAGGATGGAAGTGGGCTGCAAATGTACACATGAAGCCCTTTCAGCACACCATCTTTCAGCCCCAAGCTCATGGGCAGGCAGGAGGGGAAGACCTGCTGTGCGTGCCCAGCACTGTAAAGCTCCTCATGAGGGGAGGGAGGTGAGGCTTCCAGGTGACAGCACAGATCTGTCCCAGTGGCAGATGTCCTCAGCTTTGACATGTCAGAGGGAAACAACCACTGCAGGCCAGAGTGTGACCTCAGCAGTCAACAACAAAAACTTCTGACAAGCTGTTGTTTGAAACTTCCAACACAAGGCATAGGCTCACATAAGAGATTAGTAGTCTAATCCTTGTGAGCCCTTTTTTTTCCTGTGAGGAGAGGCGGCAATGTATTAGATTTCATTTACTTTCATTCAGTAAACATGGGCCCTACTTAAGCTCTGTTCATCTTCCTTGCACACGAGGATAAGTTTAGAATAGCCTAACTCAACTGTCTTGCCCGCTGAGATATCCACAAGTCCAGCCATTGCCCTGGTCAGGCACCAGGTCAAGCACCCTCCCCATCCTGATGCCCGAGCTAAGCACCGGCAGTCCTCTGGCACCACTAAGTGGCGACCAGTAGCTTTCAAAGGGGAAAGCTAGTTTGGAGCCTGTTTGTGTTTGCCAGCTGTGTGATGTCCTAATTCTCTATCCCTTACTGCCCTTTTGCAAGTGCTGGCCACAGTTGTCTAGAACTGGATGCAGTCGAGCCAAACAGCTGAATGCAAACTGAGAGGTCAGACCATGGGTGCATCCAGCCTGATGCTCTGTCTCCAGGAGCATGATGGGAGACCCCAGTCACACATGCAAGCTCTGCTGCTCTCCTGCTCTGCTCTCCTACACCCTTCTCCCGTACACTCATCTACTGTGTTAGGGTTGTTAGAAGATACATGCCTCTTTTTGTATCCTTTAAACCTTTAAGAGTCTGTTTCCAGAAGTATTACCCATGGAGCTGCCTAATCTGTATTTGAATTTTTATGATGCCATGTCCCTCTATGGTCTCCTGCAATATCAAATTCAGAAGTTTATTATCCACACAGTGAAGTGCTTTTATCCAATTTAAACTGATCTCCTACCCATTTCAATGACTGCCCTCAGTCCCAGTACTGAGGAATTTCATGCTGCATTTGGCTAGTCCACCTCCTGTCTGATTTTGTAGGCTTCAGGCATAGCAGTCCAGCTTATTCCCCTCCAAAATCAAGAGACTTTTAAATATCCAGCATTTTAATACATCTTCACAAGATACTGATCTTGATTGCTCCCTTCTTCTAAGTTCTCCTTGTGGTATGGAGTCCAGAACTGCACATAACACTTCAGTTGTGCACACATCAAGTAAAATGATGGTTTTTAAATTGTTCTCATCACCCTTCTTAATTTTGATCAATATCTTGTTGGGTTTTTTAGCTGCTGCTGCTGCTGTGTGTTGCAAAATGACTGCAGAGAGCCTTCAGCAGTGACTCCAAGACCTTTTACCAAGTTCAGCATCATGTAGGCATAGTTAAGGTTGTTTTCCCTTAGTGCAAGGCCTTATATTTGTCTACTTTGAAACTGATCTACCACATTCTTGCTTGCTCACTGAGTTTTGCAGGGTTCATTTGGAGTCTCATTTCATCAGCACATTTGATTACCTGCAAGAGTTTAATATCACCCATCAACACGGAGACTTCACTGTCCATTCCGTTACCTAGCTCACTGACAACACTCTGGGAAAATGTCTGGCCCTGGAGGCATGGAAATTGAATACTAAGCCTACCAAAGCCCCATCTGTTGATGGAAAGTCTTTCAGAGGAAAAGAAGACTTCTATCTTGAGATAAAATAACACCTATTTACTTCTTCACTGGTCACCCCACAATGCTCTGCAGTCATGAAGGCCTGTCCATGGAAAGTGTTCTGTTCTTAGAGTTAAAATCTTACACAGAGTTGAATAGCACAGAAATACAAAAGCTGGAAGGGAAAGAGATAAATTAAGGTTTTTCCATAAAAATACACCAGCCAGTAAGGAGCTGTGGCTTATAATTTTTCTGATTTGTGCAAACTCATTTGTTTAATGCCACTTCTTAATTTTACATGAAGCTATCTGACAATAACCTTTTACAAGATGCTACATAAATAAAAGAACAGATTTGTGACTGCAAATCTAAAATGTCTCTGGTCTTCACTACTTAGGAAGGAGAAAAGTCCTCAGTTATAATAAAACGATAATTTAAAGAAATATTATACAATAATAGTATTGGTGGTTGGGAAGGCTTTTTATTGTTCTCACTTGTACCACTTGTACCAAGATAACTTCACCGGCGCAAGCAGAAAACAGACTGAAGATTTCCTGACACTGGGTCACACCCTTCCAGCAGTGCACTGATCAGAAAGGTACTTTATGTGATGTTTAGATCCACAGAGATCCTTCTCCCTAAGTGTCCTCACAACACAGCACATTCCTGTGGATACTTGGGCATCTTGTCTAAAAATTGGATATTTTTTATCCTCAGCCCTCCAGACAACTCAGTGAAGAGCTGGCAAGAGAATGTATCCACAGAAATACTTTCCATAAATATAAAAGCCATGTGAGATCATTTTCTGCTTATGTACTCTGTCCCTGTCTTTCCTTTCCCTCTGTACATTTTTGCCATCACTATGCTGTTAATGATAAAACTGGAATAAAGGAGTTACACAGGAGTTTGAGGTAGGTTTATTGCAGTACTACTGTTCTTCTCTTTTGTTTTCTGCAATAAACCAGAATGCTTTTTTTTCAGTAGGGCTGGGATATCTAACTGGAAATCCAAACTTATGTTTAACCAGGCAGCTTAAGCAGGGACAGTATATACTGCTAAATTTCCCAAATGGTACCCATGGTGGCTTCTCTGAGGACTGTCCTGGGACAAACTCTATCACACAAGCTGAAGCACCAGCAGCGTAACCACAGCACTTACATATCTACCCCCTGACAGGGTGTCAGTTCTTAACTAAATCCTCATTAACTAATCTACAAACTGTCACCAGACCTCCCTCGAACTGCCCTGGCACACAGTGCAGTCTCCCAGGCCAGCAGAGTGTTGTGATTTCAGCCAAACTTACCAAAACAAGACTGACAGATGGCCCTTCCCCCCTGCCTGCCCCCCTCCCCCCAAAAGAGAGGAGAGAAAGAAATAAGGAGATTTACATGATTTACATGTTTAGGAGAACTAAACTGCTTTAATGAAGTATTGATATTAATTTTTTTTAAGAAGGAGGAAAAAATTAAATATATACAGTATATACAACTTTGTATCAAGCTCCCAGGATGACAATCATGTCATCAGCAGGCACTGGGGAAGTCCCAGGCTGGACCCAATGACAGATGGAAACCGGATTCTGGATCTGGAGTCAGGAACACATGGATTGGGATAAAAGGCAGATGAACAGACAGTGTTGGATGTCTGCCATTGAAGAAAAGGAGTTGACCCTTTGATCCCTCAGCTTTTAGACTGAGCATGGGGCAGATGGGATGGAATACCCAGTTGGTCAGGTTTGGGTCACGCATCCTGTCTGCTCCTCCCCACAGGTGTGACCCTTCTACACTTTTCTGTTTCTTTACCCTCCAACGGGGCAAATAACGAAACAGGCTGACCTTGGTTGTTATAGCAATAAGTATAAGCAAGAGGCTCTCTGCATACCATTCCGTGGCATGAAGTACAAACATTGGTCTTATCGCTCTGAGAATGAGCAGTTTTCTCCACAATATGCTGTTAATTTCAGAGAGTTAGAAAAGGCCTAGTTAAGATGTAAATTACAGAACAGAAAATTGGTTCTGTTTTACTTCAGCTGGGACACTGGGTTAAAGAACAACACTCTTTCCATCACAGACATAGTTTATAGCACCTAAATCCTGAGCAGAAACACTGGCTCCCCAGCAGTGCCTGAAAGTAAATTGTGCCTGTTAATACTTGTAACACATCCTCACCTGCTTTCCAAGTCTTTGTGTCTTGACAGCCTTGATTTCCTTCCAAGGCAGAAAACTTAAAAAAGAGCACTGGACTATCTCCAGCAAGAAGCCCTTTTGTGTAAGGGGATACAGCAGGGGATGAAGAACAACGGGGAGAGCTGTGCCCCTGACCAGTGCAGTTTGAGCACTGCATCTTCCACTCAACAGCGTGGTACTTCTGAGCAGCAAAGGCAAGGGAGCTCTGACTTCTGGCATTTGCAATTCCTTCCAGCAAACTGTGAGCATATCTGCAGTAAGCAAACTTCCTCCTTGTGTTTGTAAACTCAGAGAGAAGAAAAGGTCAGCCAGATTTCAGCCTCTCCATGCAGGTCTGATCTGAGAACTGGTAGAAACAGTCAGATTAATTTTGTAATTTCCCCAGGTCTCTGCTTCATATAGCAGAGAAACAAATTAGCAATACAGAACAAGGTATAGGCATGTGCTTTTAAACAACAGAATTAATAGATAACACGATTAGTGAAGATCAGTAAACAGGATGTGTCCCAAAAATAATCTCTCAAGGGCTCTACCAGCTAAATTTAAACTGTTTAACAAGGATAGCTTGTCTACAGCAGCAGCAGATTAAAATGCATAATTTGTTGTAGGCTTAAGGGCTCAACTATGCAACCTGTGTTTGCACTGAAATTTAATTCCCTTTTGACGTAGACAGCTGGGACGAAGTCCTCAGTACCACGTAAGCCCTGTGCAGGAAGCCAGCAAGTAATCAGCATGCTGAAAAGCAAGGCAAACCACCTGCCGGCCCCAGAGCTGGTGGCCATGCCTTGAGCAACCAGCTTGGCATCTCTTGAGGGCAGGACAAACACTCGAGGGCAGAGACATAGGTTTTTTCCCAGCACCAGTGGCAACTGCGCAACCTTGTGGCCTCATCAGCAAGATGGTGAAGGCTGTTTTAACAAAGATTTCCTCATGAATTGCCATTACTCCTATGTGAAGTCAAGTCCATGTGCATAATATATAATAATCAGTTATGCTACAGTCGTGCCATTCATGCTAGGTCAGATTTTGGCCACAGACACAGATGCTCAGATGCCCCAGACGCTACACAAAAGGCTTCTGTGTTTGAGATGAGAGCTTGACCCCAGCCTCTCTGTTGGTTTGTGAATAATAAGTACTTTGGAGATAGTAAAACTAAATCTAATAAGGGCCCAGGGACTTAACTTATGCCTTTTCCAACCTAAATTTTAGTGACAAAAAAAGCTCTGAGGGCTCAGCATGCTCCTGCAAGCCAGCCAAAAGCATACTGTAAGAGCTAACATGTAAAGTTCCAAATCATCCTGCAGATGTCTGAGCAGCAGGGAGGGAGCATCCATATCCTACAGTCAGCAACCTTGCCTGTCCCAGAATGGGACCTTTCTGCCCAGAAAAGAAGGGTGGCCCCTTCTTCCCAGGCTGGAAGCCTTCCCAGTCCCACAGTCCAAAACCTGGACCTCACGTTGACCACTTGCTCTTCTGGGTCTCTCTGTAATCCAGCAACACATAGCAGGTCTATATCCTATGGCTTCACATTGAGCTACCTTCATGGCTTCAACTGCTTGCAGCAGGCAGCATGGATACATGCTGCCCAAAGACTGGATGGCTGCACACTTCATTGCCTTGCCAGTATCAGATGGCTGTGCAGTGTTTAACTTCCTTATCTTTCCTGAGGCCACTTTATTTTTTTAAGTATTTGTTTTAACCTAGATAATAAATACTTTTTCCTTTTCTTAGTTTACGCAGTAGGTCCGGTGCTACCAGCTGCTAGCACACCTCTGTGTATGCAAGTCTCCAACCCTGCACAGATAATACTTGTTTAATCCTTTAAATGCCCTCTGAGGTTTGATAAGGGAGGATTATTGGCCCATTCTAACAGTAAGGAAAAACCGTGGCAGACCACAAGGTACTCTGAAACAAAGACAGTCCCAATGCTCTGACACCATGTTGAAGAGAATGCAGTTGACTTCACCCAAGTAAGGAATGAATGACAAGTGACAATTTTGCATCTTCCCTGAACTTAACCTGCTTCAGGACACAGAGCTAATTCCCTGGGCCTAGGCATTTGGCTAGAAAAGGAACCTAACTTTCTCCAAACGTGTATATATTCAGCACAGGACCAGAGAAGATTAAAGCATGTTGTACTTACTGTCAGCAAGGAGAAGCAAGGAGGAGAGAGAGGGCTGAGTCCAGACACCTATGAAAATGGCTGGATTATGTCTGGAAAAAAAATAAAAGTTATTCATATATCATATCACCATATTTACTGTGGAAGAAGTTACTTTAACAGAAAGATTTTCAATGGTAACATTTACTGACAAGGTGCCAATAATTACTGTATTCCCATAGAACCTGTTATTTTTGAACTACTGCCATGCAAAAGCCTTACTTTCCACATCTTCTGCAGCTCTGAGAGGAAGCACAGGGTGCCTGTGGGCAAGGCAAGCTTGAGACGCAGCAAAGCAGTAAAGGCACAAAGAGGCTGGTCCCCAAAGGCTTCCCTTGCAAGGCAGCCCCCTCTTAGACACCTCATTCTGACGGAAGGAAGGGGTGACTGAGAAGGAAAAGGACAGAGGCATCAGACTATCCTCAGCCCTTGCTTTTTGCTCAGGTCTCCACAAATGCCACAGGTATCCTTTGAGCTTCAAGAAAACTGCCAAAAAAAAACAAGGGCCAAAACAAGCAGTCGAACAAAAACCAAGAACATAGTATGTTTCAAAGCAAGCGAAACCTTAAAGAAATTTAAAATACAGCTCTGACTGCCAAAAACTCTATTACTGAAGCTAAACAAAAGTCCAACAAATAAGGGTTTTTACAAAGGAGCAAATTAAATGTCTGTGTATTTTCAGGACATGGCAGTCTTAAAGAATTACAAATATAAGAAACTGGATAAGTAGCTTTATAATTTGCATTTTCCTTCCAGATGCTAGGAAACACTCTCCAGTGAAAGAATAGGTAAGAGTCAGTGAAGATTATCCCTTCCCAAACTCACATAGAGCTCGGAAAAAAAAAGGCTCAACCCTCATTTTGGAGCTCTGACTGCTTTTTCAGAGAGAGAAAACCTTGTCTATGGAAACTCCCCAGTTTTGGATATCAGGATTTGCCAAAAGAGATAAAAGACTACCTTGGAAATTATGATATTTTAGTGAGAATCATCTGGATGGCACAAAATCTGTGTGATGATACTCAATGGTAAAAATAGGTATGTAATAGATTCCCCAGAAAAAAAAAAAAAACAACACACACTCTCGGGGAGTATTGTAGAGTAGGGCAGATGGTTGGACTCGATGATCCCAAGGGCCTCTTCCAACCTAAATGATTCTATGATTCTATTATTATCTTTGTGACAAACACTTGCTTCTATTTGAACAAACAAGGGATTCTGCTACAACAGCTAAGAAAAACCCTGTACAAATAAAAATATTGTCTTCTCCCAGGATTTTGAGAAGACAAAATAATAAATATTTCAAAACAAAATTTTAAAGAGTCACTATAATATACAAAACTTAACATGAGATTAATTATAAGCAGGATGTCACAAGATTCAAGGAGGGCATTAGAAGTTCTGCAGACATATAGAGACACAAAGAATTTAACAAGCCTTATGGTCGTGGGTTACTTTAACCTCCAAGCATCACAGGACAGGTATGCATCCTACTGTTCTGTTGTGCTCAATTATTTCAGTATAATTCAGACATTTCATAAGACCTATGTCTGATGGGACTGCTCAGATATATCACAACTGTTTGATGAATGTAAATACAAATGTAGGAGACTCAGCCACAATCCAGTCTCTGAAGTATTCAGATATAAACATGAACTATCTTTCACCTTCCTTTGTACAAAGCAGCTATCAAATTCTTCATTCTCAATCCTAAAGCCATCTCTGCTGTAAGGAAACAAACCAACACCTAGTCCCAAGTCAGAGCTTTTAGAAAACATTTCCTTCATCTTTGCAGTAGCAAGGATCTTTAATTAATTAAGCATCTTTAAATACTAGAATTATTTTTTTTCATTAAGTATTCTTTATGTCCCTCCATCAACCCACACACAAGTACCTACTGGCACCCACAAGCCCTAGTTTTATCAGCTTGTCTATAGCTAAGCAGGTCACATCAGCTGCCAAGACAAGCATCCTTTGTACAGTGGCAGCAAGAACATTTCTGTCTATAACTCAGCCTGTTTATGTGGCAGAAGTAAATACCCCGCATTTCTCACCTGGATTTGGTAGGTGGACCATTAGTTTAAGGCAATGTATTGCTTGAAAGATTAAAAAAGGCAGGGTGTTAATGAAGAACTGAGATAATCCAGCACTAATAATACTATGATAGGATTGCTTTCAAATGTGCTAGAGCAATTGCATTACCTTGGTTCAAACTGTAGGATCCTTTGTGTGTAATGAGCTAGTGATGCAGAAAAACAGCTAAAGAAAACTCTGTCACAACACCAGCTTTTCTGCAGGAACTGGGAGAAATATTTGTCCTTTGAGCCATGCACACAGACATTTAAATAGCCCACTGGTCCCAAATCCCTGCCTCCTGCAGATAGGCCAAGTGTGTTCACAAGTGCTAATAGGGAAGGATAGGAATTAGCAGGCAATACATGGAGAGAAAAGCCTACATTAAGGATAGTATATGTTACAGAGAAAAACACTGCGTCTCCCATATTTATTGTCCTTAGTAATGCACTTACTGGAATTAAAGACCAAACCTTAAAGCCAAGCTTAAGAGTTCATAAGGCAAATTGACCTAGAAGGGTAATTTTAAACAGTTTGCTGGAAAGGAGGAATTAATAAATAAATAAGTGCAAGGTTTTTAGAAGCAGAAATTTATGTGAATATTGTTAATAAAATTTGCAGTTAAGAGAGTGACAGATGAGACACCTCAGCAGTCTGTTTCCCATGACACAAGGTGAGCACTATGTGCCTGAGGACAGAAAGAAGCTGAGGCACTAGATGGTATCTGGCAGACAAGTCTATACTCCGAAGAAATATTGCAGGATCCACTGTTGTTGGCAAAGGACTGTCTGACGAGGTCGATCACTTGCTTTGGCAATAGTAACAACTCTTGGGCTCCACTTCCCTTCTCCTGTGGCAAGATGCTAAGTGTCACATTATGTCTCCTTTTCTGCTCCCTGATGGCCATGTGTAGTCAGCCTCACCTGTTTTCCTGACACATGTAATGGAGAGGAGCTACCTGTAGAAGGTATTTGCCCAAGTGTGCTGGAGACAAGTTAAGATCCTCCTTTCTTTTGTTTTTCCTTGATATCCTCTATAGCCTGCAGGCAAAGTCAACAAGAGAAGTCACTGTCATAGCATACCTGAGTGCAGGCCAGAGACTAACTGCATAGTATGTGTCCACACCAAAACCTGATCTGAGCCTCCAGAACACTGAGATTTTGCCTTAGTCACCAAAAGGTGACTACCTGCTGGCACGGAGGATGAGCTCACCTACCCCAGGCACAACATGTAGTCGGCTACTGCCACGACAACCAGCCACAGCACACATTTCTTTTCTTAAAAAAGACACATGCCACTCAGGTCACTGAAACAGAAGTATATTTATCTAAAAAGAAGGAAATATCCTCTCCTGAGGACAAAATGGAGGTAGCCCATCACGGAAAAAAGAGACTAGTTTTCCAAAATGCTGTGGAATTATATACAGCATTAATAACAGTAGTCAAAAATTCAACCAAATCTGAGAAGCTGTGACTGCAGCCAAAATTTTGTCCTAGTTTAATGCAAAATTTTCTACAGTACTATTTATTATTAACATTAACCTTTGCTTTCACTTCCAGAAAGGTGGAGTTTTTCACAAGGAAACTATTGTGCAATTAATTATCAGCTAGCAATTAAACTCTAACTGGGGACTGAAATCTGTAAATGTACCATGAAATATCAGTTAGACACGCCAGGACTCAGTAGTTTACCTAATAAGGAAATTATAATACATTATCCATACCAGGATTTTATAATGGCTAGGTAGTGTGATTCCACGTGGATTACAAGATGCAGGGGGAAAAGCATCAGGTTTTCTCTGCTGAAGATTAATATCTTTAAAACCATGACAAGACAGACAGGTTTAAGAATCTGAGAAACTTGATAAACGGCATGGCTCCACATCAAAAGATTAATATGCCTTTTGTTCATTATGTAAATGACACTGTCTGGAATAGGGAAAAAATACTAAGTTCAAAGCAAAAATACGAACTGGAAAAAAAAAAAAAAAGCCTGCTCTGGGTCATTAATTATGAATCCTCCAGAAGTCTAGTGAAGTGACCCAAGCAATGAACTGATTAAAATCCTGCTTTTTTCCTTTGTTCCAGAGTAGAAGGGAAAATTTATGGTTTCATATGTGAAGTCTGTTGTTTCATTAAAAGATTAAAACCTGGAGTTTCTAGCTTCAGCTACAATGTAGAGCCCTTCAGCACTGGGCCAGAGCCTGTCCAAGAGTATGTTAACATTATTTGTGGAGCAGACAGTCTGACACGGGCCTGCCCAGCCAGGATGAATTTCAGCTGCAGCAGGAGATCAAAGAGCAGCAAGGAGCAAGTTATTGCTGTCCCTGGCTTCCCACACAGCTTCAAAGGGTAGGGCAGCACCGCGACGGGAGAAGTGGGCTGCTCACAGGCTGTGTTGGGAGCAGCTTCTGCACTCCAGTGCCTTCCTGAGCATTTGGGATATTGGAACAAGACAAAATCCCAGGTGCATTAATAGTCTGAGGAGATGAGGGGCAAATCTGTGTGCTGTCCTTCTCAGAGGTCACTTCTGTGGTTTTCAGCAGTAATTCTCCATTGAATGGTAATGCATGCCAGAGGATTTAAGGACTGTTCCTGCAGCACCACCCAGACAACAACCCTTCTATTGCCTCCATGCCCAATCTGCTCATTCACAAACATTGTTTTTATCCATTGCTCTCTGTATTGCATATTATTCCCTATATTTGTACTGCTCCCTCTCTCTTAGTCCATCATCCCACTTCAAATCAAGCCCAGTTTATTACCTTTCTCCAGGTGCCTATCCCATCTTTCCTTTGGCTGATGTAGTAGGTGGTGGAAAGTAGGATTTGTGATGTTAACATACCCATATCAAATTAAAAAAAAAACAAACCATCATTTTTTTGTTTGCAATGGTGACCACCCTTTATGAACACTAAAATTCAACCTTGATATGCTGTATGGGGTGATAAGCATTAAGGGTCACCAAAGCCCAGGCAAGTGCTCTTTCCCCAAGGAAAGGGCTTCCCTTCTCAAGAGAGAAGGGTTTACTCCCTGCATGTTACAGACATGTGAGACCAGCCCCAGCTGGTGGCTCTCAGCTGCCCCTGCTGCCAATGTCATCAAAACTGCCACCTATACTCTGCCTTTACTTCTTCTGATGCCTACATAAAGGGGGGGAAGAGGAGGATGCTTATCCGGAAGCAGGAGCTTTCCAACATCTTGACACTTTTATTTTCTAACATAGACTAGTAATGAAGAGCACCAGCTTTTAACAATGGGCTGCAAGTGTGGAGGTGGGGAAATATTGTAATGCTAGACTAATACCAGTCAAGGTTAAATTAAATGGCTTTATGGAATTCACAACTGGAAGGCAAGGATACACGTTGCCACAGCTAGCTCGTTTGAGAGGTAATGGGGTTGTTAATGGGAAAATTATATTTCCCATACTCAAATAGTCTGTGGAAAACACTAAGCAGTGGAAGAAAGAATCATACACCTTCCTTTTGTGCTTTGACAATATTTTCCTATTCTCTTTTCCTTCTCTTTGTCTTCTTTTTGCTTTCTTCATTATATAAAATAGCAGTCATAAAAATCCAGATGTTTTCCATCTCTACTGAAAAATCATTTTGGAAAGGAAACAAGAAACCATTCTCAGTACAGGATTCAAATGTTATTGTGCTGGCTCCCTGGTTTTCTG
Source organism: Jacana jacana (assembly GCA_013400555.1). Lineage (NCBI taxonomy): Eukaryota > Metazoa > Chordata > Aves > Charadriiformes > Jacanidae > Jacana > Jacana jacana. The sequence goes on from VZTM01039307.1 coordinate 45,844, forward strand.
CTTCCATAAAGACAAACATATCTTAACTGCACAGTGACAGCCACACAGTTTCAAGATGACTGTGCAGGGAACTGTAAACAATAAAATAACCATGAGAGGAAGAGGAAAAAAAAGTATTATTAAATGTTAGGCTTTTAGAGAGCACTTGTTACTTCTAAAAAACTTATACAGCCATTGACTCAGTGGCTGTGCAGAAAATGTGTCCAATAACTTGGAGCCTACAGACATGTAGGGCCCACCCAGACACCACAGAACTCCCTTGAGATTCTATACAGGGATTCAACATTCATATTTAGAAATATCAGGTGATTTTCACAGCCTCCTTGAGACAATGAGCATTATTGCTCCCATTTCACAAATAGAGATCAGAGTACGTTAACTGATGCCTGAGATCTGTCTTTTGTTTAGCATACATGCCTTGACAGCCACTGTAGGGAATAAATGTTTTTAAATGTACACGTCCTTTATGTAACATTTTCACTCCTCCGGATATGAATCACAGTCCAAGTCAGAGTCAAAGCAGCCAGATGGATAAGGATGCAAACAAAGAATGAAAGAAACAAGTAATTATGGCTGAATAAAAGAAAATACACATGAAAATGTATTATATTTTTGTGGGGTTTGTACACCAACATTAAGATCCAGCTATTAAAATNCTGCATAAAAGTTCACAAATTTAAAATGCACAGAGTCAGAAAACAGAAAAGGTGTTATTTTTTTCAACAGCTATAATGCAGGTCTCTTATATATAGCAATGAAGCATAGCAGGTATATGCAATAATGTATTTCATACGCATTTCCATTTCCCAGCATAAGCAGTGTGGGTTTAGGACTGCCACAGTGATTCTAATCAAGCACCTCAATTTTAAGGTCCTTGAAAAACAACTTCATCTTATTATTCATTATTCCTTTAAGGACACACTAACTTTCTTCTTTAATGCCACATTTCCATAATTGCCATGGCCCTGTTCTTCCCTGCAGTGGCTTTCCTCGTTTCCAATTAAACTAGGAAATCTGGGAAACAAGAAAACCTGTAGAATTTGGCCCTCTGGGGGATTCATCTAAATTGCACAACTTTGTTTGCTTTTTTATTTTGCTTTTTCTTCTGCTTTCCAATCCACAATTCTAGCTAAACATTCACCCTCCAAAGCCACGGCACTGAAAGCCTCAGGAGCAGCAGGAATGTAGGTGGAGCTGAGACACTTGTTTTTTTCTGTATCTAAGACCCTTTTAGCTGCACTTTGCTGTGGCCCTCACCTCTCCTTCTAAGATTTTTATATTCTTCCCTCCCTACCCCTGGCATCTATCCTTAATTCTGACTCTTCCTTTATTTTTCAAGATTATTTGAAAGCAAATCAGCAGTTCAGTTTTTCGCTCTGCACACAGAGCATCAGAGGAGAAGTAAACACAAAGGCTTCCAGGAAACACTTTCCATCATATATAACAAACTTATTCATTCTTTGTAACATGCAGAGAAGATCTCATCTTTTTGTTTCACTAAGCAGCCAGTGGAGAAGAATGCAAGCAGCAGCTGTTGCAAGTCTACAGGCAGGAAAGCTTGACAGCCCAAAACCACACAATACAGAGCTTGTGAAAGCCCAGAGAGCAGCCTTTGTACACTAGCTCTGGGCCTACACCTTTGTTCCACACCAGTTCAAAAATGATCATTTTTCCAAGTAATCACTGAGTGTGGTCAATCCTATTCTTGCCTTCTCCCCCGCAACATCTGGGCTCTGCCCAGTGAGGTTGCACACTCCAGAGCCTCCTGACAGGGTAACATTCTCCCTGTTACCATCTTGGGAGAGATGCGGGTACCAGACTCACTCTTCACATTAGAAAAGACATAGAACTCAAGGCATTGCCATAGTCTCTGCTCATTTCAATACACTTTTAAAGGAAGCCAACACTTATTTTGAATGTGATATGGACACTATGATTGTGTTTCTGTTCAACTCAACAAAAAGAGTAAGTTAATTCAGACACATCCAAAAGAGAAATGCCTCCCTGCCCCTCCCCTAGCTTTTACCACGGTAGGGTCTGCTCTTCAGCATCATTCCCCAAAAAATGTTTTTCTATTCAACCACTCCAGTTCCACTCCCTGTATCCTGCTGCATCTCCTGCCCTCTCATTGTTCCCTACTGTCTTCCACTAACTGTATTTAAAAGATAACTTTCTTTTTTAAGTCACAGCTGAAAACGCCTCTCTCATACTGGATCAGTGGCCTACCGGTCCATTATGGTGATGAGATCTGCATAAGACATAGCAGCAGACTTGAGCTAATCCTGCCTGTCCTCCAGGATCCCAAAACGCACAGGACTGCACTTGAGCAGCCACAAACCTCCTTCAGCCTGCAGCTCTGGCCGGAGCTCAGCTCTGCACCAGCAAGATCACATCACCCTGAACAGCCAGGTTCCAGCTCTGTCTCCTTTTTCATCCTGCACATCACACATCCTCCACGCTCACCCCTTGTGCTCTCCCACACAGGAAATCTGCCTAGGCTGTGCAGCCTGACTACTCCCTGCTTCTTCATTGGGTCACCTCTTTCACTAAACTGAAAGCTCACATTTTTTACTCATGTGGTTATCCTCACCAAAACCAACTAGATATTACAATTGCTGAAACAACTCACAGTTCTCCGGGACTTCTCCCCCTACCCCACACTGCTGTTGCCCCACTCCCACTCCAAATTTACAGTCTCCTTCCTTGTATTTGTGCCTAGCTCCTCTGCTGTCTGTGTCACATCTTACAAATGCAGGCTGAAAGTTCATAATGCCCCAAATTATGAGCATTTTGAGGTTAATTTTATTTGGTACTGGAGAGGCACATGTGGTTTTGGGGTGTTTTTTTAAAGTTGTTTTAACTCAGAGAAAATATTTTGTAGTAACTCAATTTTCATTTAAAAAAAAAAACAAACAAACCAAAAAAAAAAAAAAAACAAAAAAAAAAAAAAAAAAAAAAAAAAAAAAAAAAACACAACAGGAACTTAAAATTACTACTATCAGAAGAGCCAAAATGCAGTATCAGCAAATAAAACCAAAGGTAATAAGATTTATAAGGGACTACAATCAAAAAGATGTATCATCAAACTGAAAAAAACATTCAGCAACTACATGTTTATCAGAGCTTTTGCAGGACATGCCAGCTAAACTCTACAATAATAATCAGTGCAGTCACTCAGGAAAACAATTACCCCTAAACACTGCATTTCCAGCATTTTGTCAATTTATGTATTCGTTGAAGCAATTATACCCCAAATTACCTTTAACACACTGCAATTGTTTGTATATAGTATTAGCCACTAAACATGCCTGGATTTCACAAAGCATGGCTCAAACAGAAAGTCTTTCAGATTAAAAATTATTCTGAAAGTCATCCATAACATGCAAGAGAACAAGGGCTTTGTGGCAAGAACCCATCTGAAAAATTGGCTTTTTTCAGAGAAAACAGGTGTTTAGACTTGTGGGCAAACTGCAGAAGCTATGTACAGTGTCTGACCACTTACACATGAGTACATACAGCTTTTGCACAGAATTCTGAGGACTTTCTTTTTTTTAATCCCTATGTTAAACCCAGAAAGTTTTTTTATTATCAATATTTATCGGAAACTTTTAGAAAATGTTCCCTAGAATTGTGCAAACCATAAATTGTGTACTTGTGGCTAGGGAACAGTCACACAAAGGAGCAATTCTGGAGAAATGCCACTAATATCAGACATGCAATGGCAGAATAGTAGAATTTTGCCCTGAATATTTTTTTTCTATTGGACTAAAAGGTCTATTTTCTTATAGAGAACTTCCCATGTAATTCTACTGTGAAAATAAAACTATAAAAAAAAATGGTTTTCAATATCTAATATGACACAGAACTGTAGTGTATTTGCCTTCAGCTTTGCTCAACACTTTCAATATTAAAAGAAATTTTTAATAGCTTAGAGAAGCTTTGGCTGAAAGGATGTCTCAGAACTAAAGCCTNAATTTTATATATAAATATAAATATATATAAATAATTATTAATAAATATTATTAAATACATTAAATATCTAGGAGTCACAAGAAAAATCCATAGACTACAAAATTGGCCAAGATTCTCTCTCTTTTCCTGTCTGTCATGATATGCAGCCCTTTGAGGGCAGGTCAGCCCTTTGGCACAATGCTCAGATGGTAACTTTCAGAGAGGGGATTTTGTAGAAGTTAAAAGCTGAAACCCCTCTCACTCTTCCTCCTGCCTAGCAGTCTGGGAAGGGTGAGAACTGGTGGGATTAACACTGAGGAGGAAAAGAGACCTCAGCCCATGCACATTGCCTCCATGCAGCACCCCCATACTCTCCCAGGTTCGCTCCATTCTCATGTGAGTCAACTCACACAGGGTTA
>VZTM01039307.1:50320-60568 GCA_013400555.1 Jacana jacana
TGTATTTGCCTTCAGCTTTGCTCAACACTTCCAATATTAAAAGAAATTTTTAATAGCTTAGAGAAGCTTTGGCTGAAAGGATGTCTCAGAACTAAAGCCTTGGCACAAAAAAAAAGTCAAGCCAGAAGCGATGTATTTTCAGCAAAATTTGAAAAATTTATGTTATGCATACATAGTTCATTTTTTAGATTACAGGGATGTATAAAGGCTCCTTTCACATGTGGTTTCAGTTATCAAATGGAAATTCTTTGGGCTGCAAGTTAGATCATGGATGAGACAGGAGGCCCTTGTATGCTATGGGTTACTACATTAAATATTATTAATANTCTTCCTCCTGCCTAGCAGTCTGGGAAGGGTGAGAACTGGTGGGATTAACACTGAGGAGGAAAAGAGACCTCAGCCCATGCACATTGCCTCCATGCAGCACCCCCATACTCTCCCAGGTTCGCTCCATTCTCATGTGAGTCAACTCACACAGGGTTAACACTAAACCAAACACTTGATGGTACTGTACTTCGATGCAACAAGAAACATCTGCTACAGTCACTGGGTGCTTTGATCCAAGTACTGAGACCCTGAGATGGACCAACACCGCCCAATGCACCAGCTGTGCTCCACACTTGGCTCCACAGCACAAGCAGCTCTGAGAAGGGTCCTGCGCTTCAAACTGGGGGAGCTGAGCAGGAGTGCTTGGCTTAATGACTGGTTTATGTTTATTCTAAAGAGACCAGGCAAGCAAGTGTTTTGCCTGTTTTACAGAGCTCAATCCAAAACCTCCCCACTACACCCCACGCCTGACTTCATGTTGCTATTTTTAGGCCATTGGACATCATTAAATAGGAGACATTGCTTATTTTGGAGGAAAAACTGATGGATTCACTCAGGCAATCCAAGTTTGGTATGGAAAATGTAGAAAGTCCTGATAAACTTCTAAGGCAGCAAGCATCAAACAACCAGCTGCTTTACAGCTCAAACTTCCCATCAGCAGTCCCAAGCCTAAAAGCCCTTTCTAATTTGTTTTCAGGGCCACATTACTTATACTTGTCTGGGCTATATTCCTTCTTTTACAGGAGATGGGGGTATACTCCTGCTTGTCTTTTTCTGCTTCTTTTTTCGTGTGTGCACTGATTTTCACAAAGTGTTGCTACAGGGGAAGAAATGTTTCTGGGACTCCAAGAGCCACCTCATTCTGGGAAACAGCCTGTGGGTCTCTCTGACCACACCACTGCTCATCTATGAGGCTTCAACAGACTCCTAGCAATGCTTATAAAAAGCAAAATGGATAGGACACTTCTCAAAGAAATCAGCTGAGGGAGAAGGGCAACAATTTCCTTCTTGGAAGTCTCAGCAAAGCCCAAAATGTGACATTAAATATTGATGACTGTTTTCTTCTAGAAAATCCCTCAGAGTCCCAGAGGTAGCTCACACACCATAGTATGGCAGCTGGTGCTATCACTCTATCCACTCTTTAATTAAAGCGTGCAGGAAATGATGAAGGCTATTTAACTACTTAGTATAATTTGAAGGTCTACAGCATTTAAACAAGTCTCTCTTTGGCTCCTCCAGCTCTACCATCTTCCCTTTGAAATGGGTTCATTTCTAGCAAAAGCCCTTAGCTATGACCAGGCCCAGTTCACCTAGCCTTTTGGGGACACAGAACTACAGATGTACAGATCAGCCAGTGCCTCCAGCTGTGACAGCACCATCCTACACCAGAATAGTTAGTAGGAGCACTACTGACAGCTAAAGGTGAGCTCATAACATCCAGTCTAAGCTTCTCATTTGATCTTGGACTCGCTACTTTTTCACCTTCTGAAACACCTGAATTCATGCAGACCAAGTAAGTTGCTGTAGATTCTTTGTTCTTTTGTGAAAATAAATCTGCATTGTACTCAGTCACAGGTATCACTGACACATTACAAAGTAATGTTATTAATTGCAATAGCAAATTATTATTGAAATATTTATCAAAGTTTTCACCAGACATAAATTACTAGAAGAAAACAGGACAGTCCACATTTTCTGTGCAGAAATGTTAAGGGACTCAGAAGGAAAGAGGCATTTCTCTACTTATCCATATCCAAGTTCCATGGGTGCTAGCTTCACTGAGGTCAGAGCTTGCTTTAGGAAGTTTCTATGCCACTCACTATTTATGTCCAAATGCATTTTTAGCACATTAGTGGGCAGTTATTAGCAAGGACATCCAGTTATCTGTGATTATTGGGGCCACCTCCCTGAATTCTTGTAGAAGTCATGACTGTCCAGACAAAAAAAGGTACAAAAAAGATGTTTCATCTGCGATGTCTGACCATAGAAAAAACTATCAAATGTTTCATGGGGTTTGAAGAAAAAGAAAACATGCCATTATCAGTGCCCGGAGGTGAGGCATACAGCCAGGAACACTCCATGACACTCATTTTCCAGCTTCCGATCCTGAACTCTCTGGACATGTCTCAACACTTCAGTCGCACTAAATATGTCTGTGTCACATTAAGGGAAGAAATATTGAAGCTTCAGACTATGATGTGTAGGCAATGCTACCATCAAGAAGTCACATGCAGGAAATATAAGCTTGCCAGTGTTCTCATGTTCAAAGGAAAATTTTAGCACACTGAGTGAGGGAAGTCAAAAGCTGATTTAAAAATTAATGAGGAAAATTAATATTGTCTTCAAGTCTCTCCTGAGGAAATCACAAGATGCCTCTCACTTGTATGGAGGTCTTTTTCAGTAGGTTTCATCCAATAGTTGCAAAGGAGCAATGTTCAGAACCAAAAGGGATATATTTTCAAATTCAGCCTTATGTATGTGTAAGATCATTAATTACTACCTAAAAAGGAATAACTATACACAGATTAATGCAAATAAGTGCTTCCTTGGTCAAGAAGCTACCTAATGTTTTCACAATTATTGCTGTCAGGAAGGATGCTGGGATGAAAATTTAATTAGGGAAAAGTGTGAGACAGTTTAACAAGAAAGCACCCGGAAAGTAACTGACTCTTGAAGTGATGCAAAGTAGGGCATGTAGGATTGGAAATGAGGATGAAAACTGGAAAGGTTAAGGATCACAGCTTAATTTCAGGAGAAAGGAACTTCACAACCTGTCATCTGAACTGGCTGGATGGCAGTGATTTTGAAGAGGGACTGCATTCATCTGCCACAGCTTCCTGGACCAGCAGCATGGGCCTTCACACCCACCATCTGACCCAAGGCACAGAGCTGCCATAAAAACAAGCCACAGTCTTTGGGCTTTATTGAAGCACCTGAAATTTTGGATGAACAAAACCATAATGGGGTTCATCATGACTACTAAATGACCAATTCAACAGCCATTTTTAATCACAGTATAAATAAATCTCAGGTGGAGTCCCTCTCCATAGCAATAAATTCAAATACAAAAGCAATGACACCAGATACTTGAATGACCTTGACAAAAGCTCCAAGATATTTCTTTAAACAAAACAAGTAATTAAATTAACATGGGGAGTAATATTCCTCTAAATGAGTAGCAGTGGCCATGTGCTGTGGGTTAATCTGGAGCTTCTACTGACTCACAGTGAGTGAGATTGCAGGGGATGCAGTTAAGGGTAGATTGGTCCAGTCTTCTAGACCATGTTGCTTTTATCTCTGGACCTTTGCAGATTTGGTACTCTTTACATTTCTGTTGGAAAAGGCCACAGGTGTACTTCTCAGAACAGAAGAACTCCATGTGCCAAGGTGACAACTACTGAGAAACTCCTTGCAAACAATTTGATGATCAGATATGCACAGATGTCCTGACCTGCATCCATCACAGCCATAATGCTGAAGGCCTGGACAGTCTCTTGCACTGTATAAATTTCTGGTCCCATAAATTCACTGAGGCATTTTTATAACTTTAGTGGGCAGCTACAGACTCTAGCACAACAACTTGGACCAGAATTATTTCTGGCTGCTTATTGCTATAATTATCAGAACAAAAGAGGCAACATAACAATAACTGTTCACAAGATCATCTGCTTCTCTTCTACCCCCTGCACACAGAAACTATAACTCTTGTTTTTTTCCTAATTATTTTTTCTTAATTTTCTTAATGTTTTTTTCATCGTTCAAATATGCATTTATCAGCTTTTGCATTAAACAGAAAACTCAGCCTTCCTACCTGTGCAGGAAGGAGGATGAAATTCAGGAAAGCCTAGTGTTTATGCAGAGGCAGACCTACTGATAAAGAGGTGAAAACTGTGAAGAAGACACAGATGGTGAGATGTCACCCCAAGGATAGTGTCTTGGAGAGCTGAAACAGAGAGAGCATAGGATCCCAGGACATCATCCTTGGTCAGGCTCAGTACGTATGGCTGAGACCTGTTTTCAAATGACAAAAGCAGGGTGTATGCCAAATTCTTTTGAAAATCATCTGGTCAAAGAAATGTAGCTTCTGGAAACCTCCTTCAGCAGGAACTGAGTTTTCCTACCAGCTTGGTTCTGTTGCAGCATTGCGCTGGATTTATGGCATGGGACACTGCCGCGGCCAGGAGCAGTGAAGCCAGACGCAATCCAGATGATTGGTAGATCAGCTTCAGCTTTATTCAGAAAGCTCTCCAACCAGAAAGCAGTACAATCCAGTCAGAAGGCAGAACCACGTTTGAATCAAAGTCACAGGTCCTCATTCGCTAAGCACTACATTTCGGATAGGGAGAGGGAAATTGTCCATGAGCTTTTCACGCACTTTCCACTCGCCTAAAGTTTCCCCATCATTGGCTACAACCCTTGTCTCATTTGCTGCTTCCTACACCCAGTTTCACTTTCACTATACTTACTTCCACTCATTTGCATCTGTGCTCTCCCAGCAACCCCTCTTAAAGGGCCTGCTCTCAACAGGACACCACTACTGCAATACAGCCACAAAACCTACCAAAACAGATAGGTCAAAATAGACCTAGAAGGACTCTTCGGAGTACCATCCTGAAAGCAGACAATGGCGGGCCATTGCTCTCTGACACCACAACATGAACCACTGCCCTTCCTCCCCCGGAGGTGTCCACACTCACTGGACAGGGCAGGCAGACACCGCTTCACTGTATTACTCTTGTACTGGGATGTCTGTTCCAATGAGTTTTAGGGTCTCACAAGGTCTTGCTTTCTTTGCTGCTCCTTCAGGGACACAGCAGCCTATTGAAGTAAAACACTTTAATATCTGGAAGATTTTTGTCACAGTACCATCTGAAAATTAATTTTAATCCTCTCCATAACCCCTTGCAAGTCAGCTCTACTGCTTCTTCTTCAACTTATTTTCTTCTGACCCATCCCACTCATTCTTACCTTCAACTCTTGTGAAGAGTTTTCTTCTTCACAAGTCTCTTATTCAGGCATTTTTTAAAACATCTTCCCTGAAATTCTCTAGTCAAAAGCCCAGTCAGACCAACAACAGCAATAGAAAGTGGTTATGACATGTATCTGAGAGCAAGTTCTCCCCTTTCACAGCCCAAAAGATGCTTTGCAGAATGGCATTAATAAAATCTGAAAACAGCAGCAGCATAGAAAAGTCTGCCAGACATGCTGAGAAACCACCAGAGATTTATCTGGGTAGATGTGATGGTGCTAATAATACTGACATCTGTTTGAGTGGACTGGATGCTTATATGGGCTTACACGTGTTAGTGTTACGTGGATAGTAATTTCTTTTCCCACTTAAATATATCCATTCTCCAAACCTAAGAAATTTCTCTAAAAAGAACAAAACTCTCCTCCTGGCTTCTAAAACCAACACTTACCATTCCTGAAGGAGTTCCAGGTTTTAGGATGAATAAGCAATCCTGTCAGGTCTCTGCCACAAAAAAAAAAAAAAAAAAAGCAAGCTAAGGGACTGTTTTTCCTCTTTTGTAGGACATATATAAAACACAGACTTAGATGTAGCACTGCAGAGACATAACAACAGGGCAGGATGGAAGCAGCAAGGGACACCTGGCACTGTTCATGTAAAGTACCCAAAGGCAAGGATGCTGCCATAAACACCACTTCTCCATGTGTTTCATCATTGCTCTTTAGATGGAATAAAAAAGTATCATGGCACATCACAACCAGGCCAAGTAGAAAGATTACACTAGATTAGCTGCAATTTTACTAAAGCTTCATTAGGACAAACTGCTCAGTAAAACAATTCCCATCCGTAGAGGGGTATAAGCACAAATGGGAAAGTAGGTGCTGGAAAACATACCAGTGAGAGTTTTGAAAGCCCTTGCTGGGACCAGGCCAGCACAGGGCAGGGGGACTCCCTGTCTCACAGTCAGACTCCACATCAGCCTTCTCCTCAGTGCTGCAGAAGGATTTTGACAGCCACATTCAACTCTGACAGCACAGAGGCAGGATTAATATTTTACTGTCTCATGTGAAGACTAAATCTAGTCTGTCTTATAAATACTTTATTGAAAAAGCATGTTCTTTATGCTAGCAGAAAAAGAGCCAATGTCTGGCGCCTTAAACCTGAATGGCCTGTCCTAAACTGACCTGAGTTGTGAGCCCCAAAATGCTGCTCCAGCTGCCTAGTGGCATTGTGACTATGGTTGCTGGCACAGCTGCAAACCAGCCCAGTGGTTCAGGAGAAAGCTCAATGTTTGTTGGACTTGATGAACATAAGGCTCTTTGCCAACCTAAACGGTTCCATGATTCTAGGATTTGGGAAGAGCGTGGAGTGGAATAGGGATCTGCTTTCATCATTGCTGCCTATTCGTAGGAGGAGGGAACGCTGCCATACTTCAGTTTGGTTTGCACAGTATGACCACTTCTGGCATCTCATGAGTTAGTATAGCTTGAAAAAGAAACTGTCAATGGAAACAAACAGATAAAAAACAGAGAGAGAACAAACTGTAAGGCAAGAGAAAAAAATCATGTAATAATAGTTACTGCAATTGTAAAACTCAAAATAATAGTTAAACATGTGTGGGTGTGATGGTCTCTAAAACCAGTACTATATATCATCTGATTATTAGCAGAATGCAAAAACAGGATCCCAGGAACAAAAACATTGTGCCACTGATGCCAAACAGCTTTTTCTTAGAGACCGTATGGAGACACTCTCTCATATGGTCCTATAACCAACAGTTACCTTGCAGCTCTTATCAGCAGATGATGGGAAGTAGCAGGGGTATGTGCAATAGGAAAACAGAGTTTGGCAAAGACAGTACTGATACAAGGCAGATTGCTATTTTAATTTTTATTTCTATCTGCCTTGCAGGACTAGCAACTACAAACAAGGAAGGAAAGTACAGCTCATATGTTGGTAGCACCCTCGAGGAAAACATCAAAATAAATTACCAAGACTGGTCAGCCAAGTTTAGAGGTTCTCCAGAAATAGCAAACAGTGGTGTAACCAAGAAATGCCTGGCTTAGCCTAACAGCCAGATCAGGCCTTTGCTATTTCCACTACAGCTTGCAAAGTAAAATAAACAAATTCACAGAATTATTAATACTGGAAAAGACATTGTATGTCATTTAGTTAAAGCCGGGTCAACACAAGTTGCCATATTCACAAGAGAAAGTTTTGTTTCGGTGTCATTCTCACTATGGTAGTCATATGTTATAAACTAATCATGTCTGGTGAGATGAGCAGAAAATTAATAAGGTTTTGTTTAGATCAGACACCTATTTTCTGACTGAAGACTACAAAACTATCAACCAAATCTGTCCTGTGAAAGCCAAGTTCTGTTTCTCTAAATCAGTTGCCCCCAGGTCATTTTCACATCCATCACAGGCAGAATCACAAATTCCCCTGACTGGACAAAGACAAATTTCTAATCTCAGAGACATGTTATTTTAATGTCAATATACTTAAGATTCACATCACATTTGGCAATTAGTGTTGCTCTCTTAAAAGTTTAGTAACCACACCAAAATATCCATAGCATAAAAATAACTGGGAGTAAAATCACAAAAAATATTACATCATAGAAGTATGTTTCTAATAAATATATGTTTTCAAAAGTCTTCACTAATCCTTGATGATGACATTCCTGGAACAGAGGAGACAATAAAAAATAAATCTCTGCAAAGTACTTATTATGGTTTGCGTTAGCAGCGAGAGCAGTTCCAGTGGGGACAGGGAATACGTTATTATGATAACTGAATTGTCCAACTGATTTCAACTAATACAGAAGTTGCCTTTGGCCGTATGGTGTAACTTCCTTTGATGAATGTTCAAACGGGGGGGTTTGAAAAAAAACAACCACTTAAAAACAGTGTAAGTGGTCTCCAGTGGTCCAGTTCACATAGATCTAAGATCAAAGCAACTATCAATGTTCTCTAAAAAAGCCAGCAAATAAAACCATACCAACTTTTTCTTAGTCCTTAATTCTCTTCATCTAGGCCCATCATTCATGACATATCCATCACTTCTTCCACCTTCTACCAACTAAATGCCATTTTTACCTCTTCATTCTTATGCTCTTCCTTTTCATTATGTTCTGAAGTATGTCACCAGAAACTGCCTCATTCATCTGTTCAATCAGTATTGTCTACCTTGTAGCTATCTTTTGCTCAGAATACATTAACTCTAATCTTCCCTACTCTTTAAAATCTGCACACCATAAAGAGAAGATTGCCTTCTACTGCATTGGCTGGAATACCATGTCCAGTATAGGGCATCCCAAAAAGAAAAGAGCTGAACGAAGACTGGTCTACAAGTACAAGAAATTAAATGAAATATAAATACAAAGACAAAGGGAATATATTTGTTTTCCATGCTTTGATTGTTAGGACAAGGAGTAATGAACATCTGAACATTCCATTGTTTTGTTTTTTTTGTCTACAGTCTCGTCTTTCAGGAGAAAATGACTGGAATATAGACCAATTTATTTATGGAGGATCTTGTAAAAAAATCAGCAAATACGAGGTTGTCTTTCATTTTCCACATAGTTAATATCATTTTCTTACACAGAATCACAGGATGGTATGGGCTTGGAAGAGACCTCTGGAGATCATCTAGTCCAACCCCCCTGCCAAGGCAGGTCCACCTAGAAAAGGTTACACTGGAACATGGTCAGGAGGATCTTGAATGTCTCCAGTGACAGAGACTCCACCACCTCTCTCGACAGTCTGTTCCAATGCTCTGCTACCCTCAGAGTGAAGAAGTTCCTCCACACGTTTAGATGGAACTTCCTAAGTATAAGTTTGTGCCCGTCTCCTCTTGTCCTCTCACTGGGCACCACTGAAAAAAGACTAGCCTTTCTTGGTACCCACCCTTTAAGTATTTATAGGTATTGATCAGATCCCTCCTTAGTCTTGTCTTCTCCAGACTAAAAGGACCCAAGTGCCTCAACTTTTCCTCATAAGAGAGATGTGATTGTCCTCAACCTGTACTGGTGCAGGGAGTTATTCCTCCCCAGGCGCAGGACCCTACATTTGCCCTTCTCAAATTTCATCAGGTTCCTCTGCCCAACTCTCCAGCTTGTCCAGGTCACACTGGATGGCAGCACAGTCTTCTGATGTGTCAGCCACCCCTCCCATCCCTTCACCCGGGTCATTGATGAAAATATCAAAGAGGACTGGACTCAGCAGTGACCCTTGGGGGACCCTAATTGTTATGGACCCCCAACTAGATTCTCTACCACTGATCACGATCCTCTGAGCTCTGCCTTTTAACCACTTTTCAATCCACCTCACTGTCCATTCATCTAATCCACAGTTCCTAAGCTTACCTATGAGGATGTTGTGGGAGAAGGTGTCAAAAGCCCTGCTGAGGTCAAGGTAGACAACATCCACCATCCTCCCCTCACCTATACATCCAGTTATTCCATTGTAGACTGCTATCAAGCTAGTCAGACATGATTTCCCTTTGGTGAAACCATGTTGACTATTTCTGAAAGTTTTCTTTTCCTCCAGATGCTTTGATATGACATCCAGAATGAGCCATTCCACCATCTTTCCAGGGATGGAGGTATGGCTGACCAGACTATAGTTTTCAGGGTCCTCCTTCTTGCCTGTTTTGAAGACTGGAGTGGCATTGGGTTTCCTCCAGTCCTTGGGCACCTCCCCTGTTCTCTAGAACCTTTCAAAGAAGATGGAGAGAGATACAGCAATGACTTCTGCCAGTTTCCTCAGCACTTGCAGGTATATCCCATAGGGACCCATGGACTTGTGGATATGCAATTTACTTAACTGTTCCCCAACTTGATCTTCCTCAGCCAAGGAAGTCTTCCTTCATTCACACTTTCTCTATTACCTCCAAAGTCTGGGTCTTCTGAGAGCTGGCCTGAATAGTAAAGACTGAAGCAAAGAAGG
>VZTM01039307.1:60737-106179 GCA_013400555.1 Jacana jacana
TCCATTCATCTAATCCACAGTTCCTAAGCTTACCTATGAGGATGTTGTGGGAGAAGGTGTCAAAAGCCCTGCTGAGGTCAAGGTAGACAACATCCACCATCCTCCCCTCACCTATACATCCAGTTATTCCATTGTAGACTGCTATCAAGCTAGTCAGACATGATTTCCCTTTGGTGAAACCATGTTGACTATTTCTGAAAGTTTTCTTTTCCTCCAGATGCTTTGATATGACATCCAGAATGAGCCATTCCACCATCTTTCCAGGGATGNTGGACTCAGCAGTGACCCTTGGGGGACCCTAATTGTTATGGACCCCCAACTAGATTCTCTACCACTGATCACGATCCTCTGAGCTCTGCCTTTTAACCACTTTTCAATCCACCTCACTGTCCATTCATCTAATCCACAGTTCCTAAGCTTACCTATGAGGATGTTGTGGGAGAAGGTGTCAAAAGCCCTGCTGAGGTCAAGGTAGACAACATCCACCATCCTCCCCTCACCTATACATCCAGTTATTCCATTGTAGACTGCTATCAAGCTAGTCAGACATGATTTCCCTTTGGTGAAACCATGTTGACTATTTCTGAAAGTTTTCTTTTCCTCCAGATGCTTTGATATGACATCCAGAATGAGCCATTCCACCATCTTTCCAGGGATGGAGGTATGGCTGACCAGACTATAGTTTTCAGGGTCCTCCTTCTTGCCTGTTTTGAAGACTGGAGTGGCATTGGGTTTCCTCCAGTCCTTGGGCACCTCCCCTGTTCTCTAGAACCTTTCAAAGAAGATGGAGAGAGATACAGCAATGACTTCTGCCAGTTTCCTCAGCACTTGCAGGTATATCCCATAGGGACCCATGGACTTGTGGATATGCAATTTACTTAACTGTTCCCCAACTTGATCTTCCTCAGCCAAGGAAGTCTTCCTTCATTCACACTTTCTCTATTACCTCCAAAGTCTGGGTCTTCTGAGAGCTGGCCTGAATAGTAAAGACTGAAGCAAAGAAGGTATTCGGCAACTCTGACTTCTCTGCATCCTCTGTAACTATGACACCTGTCTCATTCAACAGTGGGGCTGCATTCAAAAGTATATTACTTATAATTGTACAGTTCTTCATGTGGGGTAGGGCTATCACTTATAACACTGGAAAAGAAACAGAAGCTGCTTTGGAAAACCTACACAGGTTAAAGTACACATATACTTTGATATATACTATATAGTTATATTTAGTGTACTTATGTGGAAAGCAAGAAGAAAGTTGTAGGAGAAGATTTACACAGGGATTCAATTAAAAATGTAGTGTGTGGCAATACATCTGAAATAATACATGCAAAGTGGAAAATAAAATGTTTCACTTAAACTGAAAAGTTTTTGGTGCAGGGAAAGACATTTTCAGTTGAAATGGAGTCAGTGACTGGTGCAAGAAGGTTCTGTTGGACCCAGGCTGCCCAAAGGAGATGTAAAGTAGCAAGAGGAAGAGCTACATTCAAGTGCACTTTGGTGTCCCAGGGAATGAACACACAGACTTATTGAAAGCAAATAGGGAAGTACTTTGGGATCCCAAGTATGAAGACAGGCATTGCTGTGACATGCAGGACTTCAGAGAAGTGCTCCTGGGAAATGGCACAGAAGTACCTGTGGAGAGATGCATTGCAGCTGGTGTTACTGCTGCAGCTGCTGTGATAAGAATAGGGAGTAGGGAACTGATTTATGCACATTTCAGTTGCATAAATCTTGCTCTTTCACTTTTGGTAGCTTCAGCTCCAGAACAGGTTGGATCAGAAATGTGCCTGCATGGTGATCTCAACACAGGTCACTTCATAAATTAGAGATGAGTGGAGAGCTATAAAAACAATGTCCTACAGAATTATAAAGTGGCAACAGTACAGGCTGGTGCAGACACTTCTGAAGATGAGTGGTGCTGGCATGGAGCAGCAGGAGCTCTGCACAGGCTGAGCGGGCTGGGTGTGCTCTGCTGGGAAGGTTTCATCATCCCTCACAGTCATGACCAGGTAACCCAGAGCATGGCATGTAACAGAGTCTCTTCTCTAAGCACAGAGGGAGAAAAATATACATATGTATTTAAACGCTGAAGTGATCTTTCTGATGCAACACTTCTTTTTTTTTTTTTTTCTGAGAGAGATATTGAGTATTTAAAGAGAGGATGGTTTTTTTAACTGGTGATAATAGCTCTGTGCTGATAAAAGCTATCTGGCATACTGAGCAGATGGCAAAAAGCAACAACAATCTGTTTCTCCGTATGTCCGCACTATAGCAGCTTAGAAAGCTGGGGCTTCTTGTACAGGTAAGATTTCAATAACACTCTTTGTCCTTTTCTCCCTCCCTATTCCCAACACGCTACACAGTTTCCTCCCTCTAGTGAGCTATAAAATATTCCTGACCAGTTATAAATAAAATTACAAGCTAAAGAAAGAAGCCAAGATATCATAGGGGAAAGAAAGCAAGGAAGTGGGGAGCAGGAATAGGCAGGGAATTGTATGCACATTGAATTTGCCTGCTGTTTCTGGGCTGGGAAATTGGAGAAGAACACAATGAACAATTTATTCCATAAATCAAGCTGTCTTCCGTCTTCTCACCCCAAAGTTATTCACAGGCACACCAGTAAGTGTGGATACACTGTGTAAATATATTGCAGCCCACCAACTGATAGAGATTCATTCATCCCAGCCTGCTACAAAATAGTCCAGTGCATGATCATCCATGCCAGCATCTCCCTAGCAGCAGTCCCTGGATTACACCTGGTTTGTTTGCAAGGCAGCAAGAAATCCTCCAGCAAACCTCCTTCAGAAATTCACATGTACCAGCAAGAAAATAAAACGAGGGGAACTAAGTATAAGAAATAATTAAAAACCAGTAACAACACCCTTCTTTAGCTGTCAGAAAGACACAAGGACAACATTATAGAAAAGAGTCCTTAACTTAAGGCTAGGAGTTCTTCGACTTAGAAAAACAAGTGAAAACCCAAGCTTGGATAGAGAAACAGTGCTGTAAATCAAGTGCCACTCCCCTCTTTCCAGACTTGAGTGGCCTCACTTTTATCAGCCGGAGAAGGCCTGTCAGTTTACAGAAGCTCTGATTCATTGCAGAGCAAAGGATGAAGCTTTCTTGGCCCCTTTCTAACATCCTACAACTCCTATCTGCTGAAAAGGTACAGAAGAGCATTTGTAAGCATTTGAAGTATGTCCGGAGAGTTATCTGAAAACAGTTATGTACATTATCATTTAACTATGCCCTTTATAAAGTGAATCAGAGCAGCAGCACCCCTTAAAGGGACAGCAACAAAAAGGTTGCCCGTGATTTACCAGGTAAATGTCCTACATCCCAGGTTTTGCAAGTTAGTGTGTACATACTGGTAAACAGAAAAATACTAGAAATAGCACCAGGAAGGAAATAGTTCAAAAGCTTTTTCATTTCTCAGATAACTTATGCGCTTGCTGATGTCAAAACTCAGTTTTGCCCCTCCAGTGATGAAGCAAGAGTTTAGCTTTGGGAGTAGGGTAGAGGATAGGAGTGACAGGATGGGAAGGAGGACATGGGGAAACCCTGGGGACTAGGGGTTAGAGGGCTTGTATTACCCTGGCTGTATAACCATGTCCACTCCTCTACACTTGTCTCTGGCTAGTACAAACCAAGGTGCACAACCTGATTCAGTGATGCTGGCAGCCTGCAACTGCCTGCTTTGCCTATGCCTAAAGTCAGGTCTCACTGAGTTTACACACCATAGCCAGTAATCTGGCTCACACAGAGAACATAATGCATAGAACTACATTTCTGCTGTAACCTTAGCTGTGAAAAGGTTTTCTCATAATGGAATGATAGCAACACTCTGATATCAAACTGCAAAAGTGTTTCAGCGAACTACAGTCTGTGGAAACACCCCTGTACTCCCAGGGTAGTTATATGGGGTAATAGTGACACGCAGAATAGGATTCATCTTGCATAATTTAGACACTTAAAGCACTAGTCATGCCTGACCACTTTTACAGCAAATGAAAAAAACCCACTGTCTTGTAGACATCAACTTTAGGGGGTCACTTTAAGCACTTGTTCCCCTCCCCTGGAGATAAAAGAAGTGCAGTGTCCCCAGCTCGGAGGCAGATGTGCACATGTGTACATGTACAGATCGTCAGGCAAGTGTTGCCCGTTTGTTGATGCTGCAGCAGTTAACAGAAATATAATTATCCTGGTCTAATGTTATGTGTCAAACAATCCTCATCAAAAACACACAGGTGATGATTAAGCACAGCTAATATCTTTCTCACAGATACTATCTTTTTCAAATAAAGACAGGGCAGATCTAACATCACTGAAGGAAGTGCAATGAGTTATGAAGGGGTGGGAGTGCTGTCTTTTCAAAGACACTGTTCTCAGTGCAGGTCATTACTCCCTTAGAAAGCACATATGTTAAAGCTTGTTGAGGGTAGGTATCTTTCCACAAAACACAACTCTGTCTACAATGAAAGATTTAATGACTCACACTGTGTTTGTCATTGAGGGAGGAAAAAAATACACAATTCATCTTGGAAGACAGCAAATGAAGGTCACTGGTGGCACACATGTTTTCCCTCCAGTTTCAGATAGTTGAGTAATTTCTGGATTTTAATGCACTTATCTTGTGTATTTCTTTAGGACCTTTGAGAGGGGACAGAGGGGTAAGGAAATCAGCTTGTAGTAAGAAAAATCCTTCTACTTAGGTTATTTACAGAAAAATAAGGTCATAAAATCATAGAATGGTTCAGGTTGGAAGGGATCTTTACGGGTCACCTAGTCCAGCCCCTCTGCAATGAGCAGGATCAACTACATCATGTTGCTCACTGTCCTGTCCAACCTGAATTTGAATGTTTCCAGGGATGGAGCATCTACCACCTCTTCGGGCAACCTGTTCCAGTGTTTCAGCACCCTCAGCATAAAAAATTTACTCCTTAGATCTAGTCTGAATCTACCCTGCACTTTAAAGCCATTACCACTTGTCCTATCACAACAGGCCCTACTAAAAAATCTGTCCCCATTTTTCTTATGAGCCCCCTTTGAATATTTAAAGGCTGCAATAAGGTGTCCCTGGGCCCTTCTCTTCTCCAGGCTGAATAAACCCAACTCTCTCAGCCTGTCCTCATAGGAGAGGTGTTCCATCTGTCTGACCATTTCTGTGGCTCTCCTCTGGACCCGTTCCATCAGGTCCATGTCCTTCCTATATTGAGGGCTCCAGACCTGCACACAGTACTCCCTGTGAGGTCTCACCAGGGCAAAGTGGCAGAATCACCTTTCTGGATCTGCTGGCAACGCACCTTCTGATGCAGCCCAGGTTGTGATTGGCCTCCTGGGCTGCAAGTGCAAACTAACTGCTCATGTCCAGCTTCTCATCCATCAGCACCCACAAGTCCCTTTCCTCTGAGCTGCTTCCCTACCTGATCCCCTAGTCTGTATTGATAGTGAGGATTGTTCTGGCCCAGGTGCAGAACCCTGCACTTGCTCTTGTTGTACCTCATGAGTTTCACCTGGGCCCACCTCTCCAGCCTGTTCAGGTCCCTCTGGAAGTAACCATCCAACCAAATTCTTTATCCAACAAGTTGTCCATCCATCAAATCTATATTTCACAGTTTAGAGACAAGGATGTTGTGGAGGACCGTGTCAAAGACCTTACAGAAGTCCAGATAGGTGACACCTGTAGCTCTTCCCTTCTCCACTGATGTAGTGATTCCACCCTAGAAGGCCATGAGTTTGGTCAGACAAGACTTTTCCTTGGTGAAGCCATGCCAGCTGTCTCAAATTCTGTCCCTGTCCTCCATGTGTCTTGGCATAGCTTCTTTAGTTTCTCCAGTGGTGATGAACTTGATTTCTCTTACAGTGGGAGGAGCTGTGCTCCCCGATTTGCTGCCTTGTAGTCCATTAACTCAAGAGGTTTGGAGAGAGAGTTTGCCTTAGAAGACAGGAAAAAGTGTTGTTGAGGAACTCAGTCTTCTCCTTGCCTGTTGTTACCAGTTTGCCAGTCTTGTTCATCAGGATATGTGCAGTTTATTTGACCTTCCTTTTCTGGCTGACATACCTGTAGAAGCCCTTGTTGTTATTCTCTGCATCCTCTTCAGCCCCAGATGCACCTTGACTTTTCTGGCTCCATCCTTACACAACCAGGCAGCGTCCCTATGCTTTCCCCAGCTATTTCCCAGCTAGCACCTACCGCTGTTTCCACTGCTTGTGCATTTCCTTCTTACCCTTTAGTTTGACTGCAAGTCTTGACTCATCCATGTTGGTACCTTGCCCTACTTTTCCTATTTCTTACACTTGCGGATCAGGAGGATCATGGGGGAATGGAAGGGGAGGAATCACATTTAGCAAATTAAAATTACTTTTAAAAATCAAAATGCCTAGTTTCTATTTGAGATTTTATTTTTATAGCATTGCAAAAAAATCTTGTATTATGCAGAGTATCTGCCTCAGCAGATGAAATTACTTGTACCTGGTCCTTGCCCCTTAAATCCAAAGGAAAGTCCTGAAGCAAAATCCTTTGGAATTTGAGATGTTCATTTTGAAATGTGACTCATGAAATAAGATGTTTCCCATCTTATTGCTTGGTACACTCAGAAAAGCCAGATTTGCAGAGGAAGATTCTTGGCACTTTCTGTGCTCACTGCCATTAAGGTGGGGAAGGGAGGAAAAATATCAGCAATAAATTTGAAAAATGTGGTTGCAGCCTAACCAGAGTGGATGAGCAACTGCAGATGTGGGTTGAGGAGGAAAAATCCCCACAAACTCACTATATTATTGATGTGGACAAGCACAGATCAACTGCTAAAAAGCATGTGCACACTGATGGGAAAAAAAAAATCATCATATTTCATCCTTTGCGGCTTGTTAATCTGAAAACAAAAATATTGGTTAGCTTATTCAAAAAGAAAATAAAATCCTATGAGCAGAAA
Source organism: Jacana jacana (assembly GCA_013400555.1). Taxonomy (NCBI): domain Eukaryota; kingdom Metazoa; phylum Chordata; class Aves; order Charadriiformes; family Jacanidae; genus Jacana; species Jacana jacana. The sequence continues at coordinate 67,670 of VZTM01039307.1, forward strand.
AGAAAGGGATGGAAGAAGATAAAAAAAACCTCTATTCAGAATTTCATAGTTCAATGAACTCTGCCATTTTTCATGAGCAAACTATAAACTGAAGACATCCAGGCAAGTTTCAGCTGCGTTATTTATTAATCCAAATGTTTTTAAGCATACTTTTTAAAAAGTTTCATAAATCTTCCAGTCAAATGCTTTGTACCCCTGAATGAATGATGCCTTTAAATGATTTATCTTTGCCCTTACTACATATCTGACCTAGTCTGCTTATCTACTTTGAAGCTTTCTTAGGAGTAATCAGCTGTCTCACTTCAGTTTCTCAAAATCTCTTGTTTTGTCTTCCTTTTGGAATTTTCTAAATGACTAGAAAAAGCACAAAAGCCAGGAAGGCAGATAAGACTTTAGAAGGCTATGAAAACACTGAAAGTCATTAAACCTGTTAATCAACACACTACATGCACATGAGGGAAATTATTTTTGATAACATTGTTGTGATTTTCCCAGAAAGATGAAGAATTGAAAAAGTGGAAGATACATATTATTTATATTAATTAGGATCTGCTCCCATAACACTTACTTCTGAGCCAGACACTGTAGGACTGACTTGTTGTCCAGCTCTTACAATGAAACTACCTATGACAGGGTTAACACCACACATTAGTTGTAGATAAAAGCACAACGGGGCTTATTTAACTCATTGGACAACTCATTTATTCAAAACTGAACAGCACATTAGAATCACAGACAGGTTTATGAGTCATGTCTAAAAGCCCACTTTTGTGGATCAAGATCATTGACTTGTCCGTGGAGCTCTCCCTAGAAAATCTGCAGTTTAACAGCCACATTGATAAGCATACTTCCTGCTGGATGAGACAAAACAGACTTTTCATCTAAGTAATTACACAGTTTTCCAGAAACATTTCAGTCTCTGGTGGTTTAGAAAATTGAAGCACTGCATGATTTCTATGAAGAAGTGCTCGGTATAAAAGTTAGTAGCTTCAGCCTATAAAAAGAAATTAATGCTCCTAACTTACAAGGCATTCCTGAGAATTTTTTTTCCATGAAGCAGGATCAAACTTCTTGTCACAGCAGAGTTTTCCAAAGGAAAACTGTTTCCACATAAAATCTCAGCTTTGTTGGCAAGGAAAAAAACTGTTTCCAATACGGTTTTACATTATTTTAGTCTAGCTGAGACACAAAATGGGGTCTCACCTACCAGTATTACCACTGAATATATAGCAATAGCTGTTATCCACTCCTACTTCTTCTATACCAACTAGAAAACAAGTACATGCATGCATTTTTCACTTTTATAATAGGAGCTATAGGTTCATTAAATCCTTTGTTATATTTTTGTATTTTGAACTATCAAAGTAACAATTAGTCATGTGTGGATTGTAATTCTTTATTTTACAGTTAAAAACATTTCTACTCAGTTTATGGGATCATGAATGAAAACAGGCAAGAATATTTCACTCAGTTGCCCTCTATTTTATGCCCGTAATATTTTAAACAGAAAGGGAAGTGACAATTGATAACTCTAGTATGATTTTTCATGATGAACATGTTATGGGGTCTGTAATTAAAAAATAGAGTTTGACAACTGGCTTCATGTGGTTCCTGAGTACATAATGTTATGTTTTACTAAGATGCTTAGTCTTCGCCAAACTACAGGTAGAGTTGGCAGAATTGCCTTAGAGATATAAAAGCACAAGTCCCTCTAAGCAAAAACAAAAATTAAGCAAAGAGCACTGGGACACACTGGGACTCTACACCCTGTAGAGCCTACTGAAAAAGGAAACCACCTCAAAATTAATGATATATAATTGCCCTTCACTTTCAATTCATGTTCCTTTATTTGATAATCATTAAATAAAAATTAAATAAATATGCTCAAAATCTGTAGCAGACAGATAGTTTATCTGTAGCACTTCTGTCCTCAAAAGTAATGCATTCTTTCCCCTTCCACCCCAACTTGCCTCAGAGTGTTCATGTCAATGTGTGGGTGGGTGTTTAAGCAGAATCACTGTCATTCATTTAGCCCTTTAAACTCACATTTCTGGTATATAAACAAAAGAGACCAATTGTTTTCCTTGTCACTGTGTGCTACAGCAGCTGCTTCTTTGACAGAGCCGGTATTGAACGGCTGTACCTCAAACTTGGATGGGTGGTCTTGTGTTCATACTTTCATCTCTGTGAGTATAAGATTAAAATAGAGGCAATTAACAGCCAGAAGGATTTTTCGACCACTACAAGATCAAAAAAAAAAGCAAGTTCAAGAGGGATTTTTTGTTGTTGGTTTTTTTTTCCTTCTCAGTACCTATTAAGTATGCAAGCATCTTCTGGAATAATAACTGCCCGGTATTAATTCGCAAATATTGCTGCAATTATTGACTACACTACTAATAAGCTGTAACTGATGTAACTACCTCTTTTCCATCTGCAAAGAGATATTGGGAAAACAGTCAAAAAAACCCCAAACCCTGTTAATCTCAATTCATGTTTATCAAGCTGCAGGAAACACTGATCTCCAAACCACACAAAGGTTTTAATCCTGCAGCATGCCTGTAGCTCATTGCCTGCCAATAGTCCCAACAACCGTAGTCGAACTACTTGTAATCTTAAAATAGGATAGGTACACAAGTGCTCTGCTGGATTTATATGAAAGTACTCCTCACATCAGAACAAAGGGCCCCAAGCTCATGCCAGCTGCAGTACAAGCTTGAAGGTCTAATAAACCCTCAAAGCATTGCAAGAAATGTCAAGTGGACCAGATCAGCTCAGTGTTTGAATACCAAAGTTAGAAAAATTTTGCTCAGGCTTTATCTGGAGCAAAGGCAACTAAGGTCCACTCAGGAGGACTCAGAACTACTCCACAGTCCAACAAGGAGGCAAGGGAGAACAAGAGGTTCCACTTTTGTTTCAATTTATGATACTAATATGAGGATGCCTCTCCTGAGGCTCCATTACTAGTGGAATCATTAAAAAAAAAAAAATTAAGGAAACAAACAAACAAAAAAAAAACCACAGAGAGGCCTATCCACCAGTTAGGAGCATTTTAGTCATATTCACCATCACAAAACCCAAAATCTCTCAGTTCAGGTATACTGTCTTCACAAGCCTAGAGATGCTCAAGCAGAGTACACAAAATCCCTTTTTTCCAAGAGTAAGCAGATCAGGAGACAAGAACAGGTCACAGAGCTGACACAAGAAGTCACTAGCGAAGCTTTGAAAGGATAAGAATTGAGCTGACAAATAAGGACTAAGCTTCAGTCCAGAAAATCCCAAGAGGCAGCACATGCAGACAGGATGTAGTTCAGATAGGTGGTGAGGTAGCCAGGGACAGGGGTATGGATTGGGAGAAGGAAACTGGCAACATGGGAAAAAATGTTCCATTTGGAGGTTGTTGTGAAATAAATGCCATGTAATACACATTTTTATATATGCGTGTGTATAAGAAATACACCCATGTGTATATACTCACATAAATATATAAAGGCCAAGATTTTCAGGAATAAGCTGTGTCCTGAAATGACTTTTTGAAGGGAAACGCTTTTTGCATACTCAGCAAGCATCAAGAACTTGGTTTAAATGTGCATTTAATTTCAATTACAAAAAGATCCTGGTTTAGTAAAGGACAAGCATCTTGCTCAAATATATTATATGGCATGTCACTTCACATTTACTGTAGCCCAAAAATTCAGTTGAAGCAGAGCTGCCATTTAACATGCAATTTTCTTTCCCTCTTGCAGATGAATTCCTGAACCACTTTAACAATTGCACCACCCCAAGTGTGAAACCCTAATATGCCTTCTTTTGGCAAGCAGAGGATATAAACAGTCCAGCAACATGTTATTTTAAACATTGGGAGTTTGCTCTACTTCTGCATCCAGTTCCTACAAATAGCACCATGAGGAATTTGTATTTCATATGTACCTAGCTCCTATCTTACCACTTTTTTCACTTTTTCTAAAATGCTGCTCTAACCACAGGCAAAAATGTACAGGCCCTTGATTGCAGAATTTTGCTGCAGGTTCTACTACTACTGTAGAAATGTTGTATTGCTGATCTAGTCCCTATAAATATTCGGTATGAACAATTTAGCAGATACATCTTGTTTTCCTTCTTCCCATGCACCACAAGGAGATTAGGAAGCATATCTGTGCATGACGTCTCTTCTTTTCAATTAATCCTTAAAGTTAGAACTGAGCCAAATAACTCCCTTCCCAGTTAAGCCTCTCAGAGCTTCAGGTATCTACATCATTTCTGAAAAGCAAGGTGGAATTCAGTACTTGGCAATCAGTAACACTTGAAGATGGTGGCTGGTAGTCTTTCTTCAGACTGCAGAGACAATTGCAAAGATAGCATCCAGAAACCAACCTACTACTCTTCAAATTGTTCATACAGAAACATATAGACTAAATGATACAAGATTGTTTTCTGCCTCTGGAAAAACTCATACCTATTAGTGGTAGCTTTTCTTTATTTTTCTTTCTTTATTTGCACACACTTGTTTCCACAAAAAAACTCTCACTTCCTGCAGGATAAATGCTGTCCCATCAAGACAGGATCCAGAAATAGTCTAGTCACCAACAGTACACATGACACCAGGTCCTTAAAACCTGGCAACAAAAGTAATTTCTCTAAAAGAAAAGGAAGACTTGAGGGTAAGCTGTCTAGCCACAGAAAAATCCAAGCGTGGGCCGTTGGCAGACCTGACCCCAGATACCAGGGATCACAAATGTGGCCTAACATGTTCCCAGGTCCTGAGTGAGGTGTCAGCAGCCCAACTGCAATGGTACCTACCCCATGGGAGCAGGTAGGTACTTTAAATTAATAAAATTGTCCAGTTCTAATTACTGAATTTTCACATGCAGTAAAAATTTCTAATATGGAGCAGCAGCAAAGATTTGAAATACGAAGACAAACTGCTATGTTGTTGTCAAGACAGACTCTATTAGGAACAAGCTGAGAGACACCAATTAGTCTGTCGTAAATTTATGTTATGGGTTATTCAACCAGGTTTATCCTGTAAAACTTCAAAAGGCTGCAACAGAGGTAACATCTACCTCTTTTGATCTCTCTTAAAAGCATGACAAGTAAAACATACTTGCAAACAGATTTTAAGTCTTTTAAAAAATATATCCTGAAACTGCAGTGGAAACTAGAATTAGTGGCAACCAATAAAACAGTAGTAAAATCTCAGGGAAAAATCCTCATTTAATTTTACAATAACTTTACAGGTGAGGTGTCCTTGCTTATGATTCTGCAAGATGCAGTGATTGCGTTTAAGTTCCCACTGATGCACTGGTAGACACTGCTCTGTCCAGTGGTGGTTTTCCACGAGGTAAGAAAATGCCTTGCAACACCTGAAGCTAAGATTTTAATCTTTACATTTTTGACTGTGGTGATTTAGCAATATCTTTTGTGCATGTGCAAACACAGAACTCATAACAGATCAAATAAAATAAACCAATGTCTACTACTTAGTAGAAAAACAATAGCTCTTAAAGAAGACCAGTATTCAATGTTATTTTAACAGAATAGGAGAAACTTCACTGGAAAAAGCCCACAGCTTCATGATCATAGCCAAAAAATAAGTGTCATTGGCATCAAACATCACAAAATGTAATTCAAAAACTACTAGATTTTGGCATAGGGCTTGGTTGCCATTTCACGAATTTGTGCAGTCAGCAAACTTTATCCAGATCTAACACCTCATCAGATATACAAAGCCTGTTCTTGAAATCCATGTGCAGTTGTAGCAACATGTTTGAGAGAAGTCATGTTCAGTATTATACTCAGGACTTTTCCTTCATGGAAAATAAAAATATCTCGAGTCTTACACAGGGAACATCTTCATTTATTTAAAAAGTAAAATTAAATAAAGATTTGATGCAGCAAATTAGAGAAGATGCAGCAGGGAGAATTAATTTAGTATTTCATTCAAGATTAGTTGGAGAATCTAATTACAATTGTACTGTGGCAGAAAGAAGCTGCCTCCCAACTTTGCAAGTGCTGAGGGACCTCTTAGTCACCCTTTCTTCATCCACTTAGAGATTACAAACTCCTTTGTGCAACAGGGTAGTCGAAACAAGGAAATCCACTGCCCAAATCACCAACCACTTGAAGGGAGCAAGGAAAGACTTCTGAGGGAAAGAAACCCTCAAACTGAACTAAAGATTTAGGTGTCTTTCTGAGAACTGGCTGCAAATACAAAGTTTTTAGAGTGGGCTGAAACACAATTGCATGCATCTGTGTGCTGCCAAGAGAAACAGGGGAAAATAAAGAAAGTCTGGAAGCAATGAAATGGATCCAAGTGCAGGAGCCAGCAGTCCCAATGGGTAGAGGCTTGCCTGGAAGCAGAGAAGCGAGCCGCACACAGGGGAAGGTTCCTGGACATTGGCAGTGAGCTGGGGACCATGGGGATGACACATCAGCAGCACTGTGCCAAGGGGAGACTCCTCAGGCACCTCCTGCTGCTCTAGCTGGACAAGGTGAATGGGTTTTCATCATAACTTTCAGCATTAGCTTTCTAGTGCAGTTAATTGGTCTACATTGTGCAAATTCTATTTAAACTGTGTCTCTCTGGGAAACACAGCATCTTCCTCAAAGGACATGAGTGACCCAACCTATCCCTGTTCTCCTGTGCTGCATTTCAGCATTAGAAACTGTCTTATCTCCAGAAGCAAGCAAGTAACTGCTGTCAGAAGAGAACTTCGCTGCTGACTGTAGCTGTTGGTATTTATCTGGTGGCAATTTGGCAAGTCCAGAGGAGCACAGTCATGTATTCCCATATGCAGACCACAAAAGAACCCAATACCCACCCAAGTCAGTGAGTTTACAAATCCACCACAAGAAAATAAACCAAATTTTCCAGTTGCTGCTGCTTACGTTTTGCTTGTTTGGATTAAAAGTGAACACATCAAGTACTAACACCACCCTTAGCATCCTTAGCAAGAGAAATTGTATAAGTCAATATTCAACTTCACACTTACACACACACAGCCCTTGGGAGGAAAAGGAGGGAAAGTAGAACTCTAGTCCCCAAATAATAAGGTAAGTTTTTACAGGCTGTGCTTCTTTCAAGAGGTCACATTGTGTTAAGCTGCTGCCTAGGAAAGCAAGTAAAAGAAAGAGAAGATACGTTAAAAGGCAGAGATGGTATACAGCTACTTGGGTGGCCAACCTGACAGAAGTCCTCCTGAGAAATTATTACCTCAGTTGTGTTGTTTTGTTACTGTTTCCTGAAGAAAAGAGAATAATAAAAAATGGGGCTTACAAGAACTGAAACCTTCTGTATTTATAGACAGTGGGCACCTCCTGTTACTGTCATCAGGAGCTGCATAACTCTAAGAGCAGCCACGGGCCGAGTTACACTACACAGACTTCCTTTCTGTCATAAGTATCAGCCAAAAAAATGTTTTTCAGGTTAACAAGCAGTTAACAAGCTAAAACAGGTGCCTCAAGATAGCCATGAAAAATTACTCAGTAGTCAGTGTCTTTCATAGGGATTATTTCCATGAATTATTTCACAAACTAATCTGCATTCCCAAAGTTTATCTAAATATCAGCCTCTGAATAGCTCAGAGGAGCCGTTTTCTACTGTGAGGGTGATGTGAGTTGTTTCCTCAGAGGAGTCACTCTGTGGCATAACAGCCCATAAATGCCAATCAATGGCAAATGGCAAAATCTTAAAACAAGTGCATAGAGTGACGAGCCATCAATTTTTGCATGTAGATAGCTTCAGTTTACTTGCCTGAAAATAAAAACATTTTTAAGAGTGTTCCTTCCTGTATCTTCATAAGGACCGCAATAACAAAACCCCACAGAGAGACCATGAAGGACTAAGTCTCTGCACAGCAGTAAGAGAGCACAGGCCTCTTCCCAGACCCACCACTGAGCTCCTATTCACCAACACAGCCTCTTCACCAGTCCTGATCACCTGAGGTGCTCGAAGCAGAAGTAAATGGGGTACAATAACTACATGTTCTGAAGCTGCTTAGAATCATCGAATCATAGAATCATATAGGTTGGAAGAGACCCTTGGGATCATCAAGTCCAACCATCAAACCTACTCTACAAGTTCTCCCCTACACCAGATCCCTCAGCACCACATCTAATCTACTCTTAAACACAGTCAGGGATGCTGACTCCACCACCTCCCTGGGCAGCCCATTCCACTGACTGACCACTCTCTCTGTGAAAAATTTTTTCCTAATGTCCAGCCTAAACCTACCCTGCTGCAGCTTGCAGCCATTCCCTCTTGTTCTGCCGCTAATTGCCCATGAGAAGAGTCCAGCACCAACCTCCCTACAATGCTCTTTCAAGCAGTTGTAGAGAGTGATGGGGTCTCCCCTCAGCCTCCTCTTCCTCAAACTAAACAACCCCAACTCCCTCAATCGATCCTCATAAGCCTTATTCTCCAGGCCTCTTACCAGCTTCATTGCCCTCCTTTGTACTCACTCCAGCACCTCGATATCTCTCTTGTGCTGAGGTGCCCAGAACTGGACACAATACTCAAGGTGTGGCCTCACCAGTGCTGAGTACAGGGGGGCAATCACCTCCCTACTTCTGCTGGTCACACTATTCTTAATGCAAGCCAGGATGTCATTGGCCTTCTTGGCCACCTGGGCACACTGCTGGCTCATGTTCAGCCGCCTGTCGACCAGCACCCACAGGTCCTTTTCTGCCAGGCAACTTCTAACTTCTGCTTCTAACTTCTATAGTCTCGTTCCATCCTCACTGCTACTGGAGGTACTGTATTTGCAGGATTTCCACCCGTGCAGTCTCAAAACCCATATTCCTTGACAGAAACATGAAGGATGTACCTCATGCTGCGTTTCCTTCACAGGAGTGAGCGCAGGGTGTCCCACAGACTTTAAGGAAGCCTCTGAGGGGACTTATGGCTGCAGGATGCCAGATCCTACACAGGGTGATGGAGCACCCAACTCCTCAGGGTCAAGGAGACGATTCTGAGTCACTCTTGCACTCCCTACCACCACAACACAGAGTGTTCCCTCCCATCCTGCATCCACCTCTTCCAGGACAACACAGTGACAGACTAGGAGGAATTGCAAGAGTTTATATCATCTCTTTGGCTGCGAGACATCAGAAAAGGTCATCTCATCTCTCTGGCTGGGAGGGATTGCAAGAGGTCATCTTGTCTTCTTGCCCATGGCAGGACGCTGATGACACTCCTGGCAGGTGCTTGTCCAACCAGTTCCTAAAAGCTTCCACCACATCCCCAGGCATTGTGTCCCACAGCAACTCCAATGCAGTGCACAAGTCCCATTACTTCTTGCTCTATCCTGTGCAAATTTAGAAACCAGATTATCTATTTTCTTTTCCTTTTGGTGTTTGAATGAAGACTTACGTTCCCCATCTCTTCAGAAGAATCTGAACCATCTCAAGAGATTTCTCCTTCCCAAAGATTGTTCCTGTGGCTGTTGCTCTCACAACCAATTGGCTAGGGATTTTGTTCTTGAAAAATTTCAGACTCCTACTGTGTACTTAATATTTATCTTATTGCAAATGTCTTCACACAGCCTTGTCTTGTTGCTGTTGAGAGCTGATCTGGGGAGCACCAGAACCTTCCCTGAGCTCCTCTGGAAGAGCACAACAGTGTTTCCACCAGAAGCCAGATTTCAGGGATAAAACCCTTACTGCCTTCAAAGAAGTCAGTGTTTTCCATGATGCCCTTAATGCAATAGCCCCGAAGGACAACCAGTTCCCACTGTTGTGGGCATAAAGAGTCAATGCAGACAGGGTCCTCACTCTTCTAACAGCCACACACCCCTGGGATGAGGCTGAACCAATACAAAGACAAAACACTACTCTTACTCCCTTCAAAAGGAGGATATACTTTCCCAGAAAAAGCAGCACTTTACCCCTCACAAGACGTAGGTCTACACTTTTGCATCTACAGTAGAAAAGCTTTACAGGAACATACAAATGTTGAGAAGTGCCTCTGAAAATATTGAGTAGTCTTGACAATGAAAGCAAAGAAACTTAAAAACAAAATAAAATAAATTTATAAGAAACCAAACATAAGTAGCAAAAGCCAGAAGGGACTCTGGCTCGACGGAGTTAAAACAAGTTAAAATGAAAGCCCCAGGGTCACACTGTATAATTCTGTAATTCTTCACATGAAATAAATTTATGATAATATCTTCCTGAAGACAATTCATTATTTTGGTCTTATTAGAAATCAATAGTCATCAGGCAGACTCCACCAATATGCTGCCTCCTATATACTAATCAAATGCTATAGTTGCATTCAGACAGAATAATTAAACACTGCAGCATGTGTGAGTGCCTCATTATAGCTTTTTCCTATGCCTTACATTTCACAGGGTGCTGTAGTCTCGTTTCTAGCCACATCTATCAGTCAGATGAACCTCCAGAGCACGGTATTGTTTCCCCTGCAAAAATTATAGTCTTATCTAAAGTACCCTGGTTAAAAACAGACAGCTTTTAAAAAGCACATTCCTATAAAAGCAGAGCTTTTTTTCTCAAGATTAAAAAAAATAATCTGTGTCCTAATCAAACATGAAATAACCTCATATAAACTTCACCTTGCAGGAAACTTAGCTTGAGAGTTTTGTTTTTGTGGAGGTATTGCATGTTGAAGAACAGCTGACTATACCACAGACATCTGATACTCCTAACATAAAATGCTCTGTGTACTAAACAAATCCCAGCAGTTTCACTTTCTCCAGTAGGAGTAAACAGTTTTCCCTCCTGGTCATCTGCCTGCCGGGATTCAGCCACAGAAACAGGACTTTTAAAAGTACAGCGCAGGTTTAGACCTCTATTTTTATATATATATAACAAACATTGGCTGTTACACCTATAAGCTTCCACAGAGGTGTGTCAAGACTGAAATATCTAAACAGAAAATTAATACATTGAAGCAATTTTCTATTCCACCAGTAAACCCAAATTGCAGTAGCCATAGAATGACAACAAGCTGAAGATTATAAGGATGAGCTAAGGCTTAATTTGCTCACCACACGTCTGGTAGCAAATTGCTAATAATACTTGTAGGCTCCATGCTTATAATGGCTTTGCAGAGATATCATTACATTCAGATTGTTTTTTTCTTTTTCTTTATATACACTGCCAACAGTGTAATAGAATAAATTACTGGCTATGGATTCTTCAAATGCCCAAAACTTTCAATCATTCCTTCCCCTTAAAAATATTAATTTTTATCTTTTTTTTCAGTCCTGAAAAATCCTTAATAGGTACATATGTACAACTGGAAGAAAATTATTCCATTTCTCGCATACTTGAAGTATACTATACTGCCTTTCACATTTGAAAGAGTGAATGAAGTGCTGGAAAAAAGTTGTCCTAAGCACTCAGGAAAATCTAGCATTTATTATAATTTTGACCTACTGTTCTCTTACCAGTAAGACACATGCCTGTTTAATACCTAAACCCAGTTAACTCTGAGGGCGATTTTCTTCACTTCAAGTCAGTGCCTGTAAACCTTGTGCTAACAGTTCTGGCTGGTTCACTTGTCCCTTCTCTCTTCTAACACAATCTTTGCTCCACTACCTCTGCTAGCTTCAGTTTCAAAAGCAATGAAATTTTAAAATTTCGTTGTCAGTGAAGTGAAATACATTCTGTGGAAGCTGTCACGGGTTTTCTTCTTTCCAGGTAAGAGTATAAGTAAACCTAGCCTTAGAGACGTGAATTCTGGCTGCTGCAATATTCCAAGGAAACAGTGTTGCCTAAAGAAATGTTGAAAAGCAAGTTTTATTAAGCATGGTGAGTCAGGAAAAAATCCACCAATGCACATCCTGCAAGGAAAGACAAGACTACAGCCATACATAAATTGTTTTGTTGTCAGAACAAGGAAAAACTACTCCAAGGATGTGTCCAGATCTCCCTTGCAGTTCAGGGGGGAATCTAGCTCAGAGTTTCTCTTCTCTAGGTATATGACTGTTTTGATGTCTGCCATGTAAGGGGGAAAGTTCCAAAATAAGAATGTCTTATAAGCAGTCAAAAGAAAGCAGCAACATTACCAGAAGTAAAATACGCAAGCTGCATTGCTATCTCATTTGTTTTATCCAGCAGGTTCTCCCCACAAGACACTTCAACCTCGGAAAAGTATTTTTTCTTTCCCATCTTTTCTTCACAATTGTTTTCCCATTTTCCACGCCTGGCTTTCCAGTAGCAATTAGGGCAATTAAGAGTTAGCTAGAGGCAGTAAGTAATAAAATCCATTTGATTTCCATTCCAAGAATCACACATACAAGCGGGGAGAGAATGGTGAACTTGCAGACAGAAATAATGGAAAGACAGGACAAGACAGTCTTTGGATGAGGTATGCATCTTTCCCGTCTGCAAGTTTGAGACCACACAGCCACAGAATCTTAGAGATCCAGCCATTCCTATGAAAGACATAGTATTCTCCCTTTTAATTCATCACTGTTTTCTGTATGTTCAGAGACATAGCAGACACCAACTTGCAGCCCACCCCCTTGCCCCACGCAGCATCCGAGGTCAAATTAAGGTGATGTGCATCTCTGATGCAAAGTCACTATAGCATGTACCTTGCCTGCAAAAATTCTCAGATGTCAGAAATAGGAAGTGTCCTGTTGTTTGATCTGCTCTGAAATGTGCTATTATTTTAACACTTAGCAAATCTTCTTCCTTAATATCAGTCTGCTCCATTTAACCAGTTGAAGGGTCTTCCTCTAACCACAAAAGGATGCAGATCCTGATAGAGGCAATTAATGGTAAAGCTTCAAAATCAATAGCAGAAGGAAGAGCTAGAACAAATGTGCTGCCAAAGGGGTTCTGGCCTGAAACCTTCATTTCACACCACAAAGGCTCAAAAAGCAGCAGCCCTGGGCAAATATTCACACTTCTGAGTAGGAACTTCTCTGATTTATTTCTAAAAATATGCATGGTTGCCACAATTCACAAGTGCAAGTGTCTTAAGGAGTTTAAGAAAGAGCATGCTTTCCACTAAACTGTTGAATGTGTGCTACTCAGTATCTGCTCATACAACAATATTTTTACGGCTGTGCTCATCAAGATGCTTTAATCCATGAAAGATCAAATAATCCTACAGAAGGGCACATGGATTTTATTTAGCATTTTCTTGCTACTGTCATGACGGCTGCTGGTACACACCACTGCTCATTTGCAGGCCGGACCCTCCTACACCCTTCAAACTTAAGCAGGTAAAAGTGGAATAAAATCCAACCCACATCCATGCAAAGCCTTAAGTTTGCAGCAGCAGTTGGACCTTCTGGGGCTAACAGAGCACTGGATCAATCAAAAGCTAAGGTGTCAAAGCGTATCCTCTCCATATAGAAACCAGTCAGCTGCAACATCAGCGTAAGCAGGAATGGGAAAATGAGGCAACAGCATGGAAGGAGATAACCACACCACACCAGAGTGACAAGAGATATTCAAGTTTGCTAAAGACCTGCCCTGTGTTTGATGTGCTTTGGAGCAGGAGATTCTCCTCCAGGTATGACCCCACTAGTGGGGAGGGTGCAGGTGGCTCAGCTCCTCTTTCATCACTTCTGATGCAAAGTTGTCTGCACTCCCAGCAGGAACTATTCTCTCCTTGAGGAGCTTGCTTCACCTCATGAGCTGACCATGGAGCAGAAGACACATGCACACCTTGCCTTTCATACTGAAATCTAATGGGGTACCAAGGCTTCATGTCTCTCCCTCTCCATAGGCTTGACTTCTGGGCAAAGCTGTGAAGCCAAACACCAAGTATAGCTGAGCAGCAGTCATGCCAAAGCATCAGGCAGCTTTGTCGCTGCAATGAGAACGAGCAGAATGCACAACAGCAGCAAGCCAGCATTTCTGCTGCCATTTCAAAACCTCTCATGGTGCTGCACTGATACTTGGTCACACTGATCAGTGCAGCCGGAAACTACGGGCCCAAATTAGGAAGCACTGAATAAGCATGGCCCCTCATTCACAGCAGTCAGAAAAAGTGTTCATAATGCTGGTAGGCTTTAAGACTGTGAAGCTACAATGTTCTTTTGCCTTCCCAGAGCATACTTACTCACACTGCCGAATGAATTATCTTTTAAACTTGTAGAATACTAAACTACAGGAAATTTCTTCTCAGGGAAGATTACTTTGTACTGGAGGGAGGATCACTGTTATGTACTCAAAGCCACTTCATGCCCCACGTGTCACAACAAGCAGCTTTGCTGTGACTTTGTATTTAGACCCTGAAGAGTTTCTTCCTGGACCTGAACAATGCTTCCACATATGTCACTTCACAAAAGATCCTGTCGCAGTAACTATTTGCTAAGAGAGGAAAAATGTGCTATGAATTAAAGGGATATGTAGTTTTCTCCAGCTGGGTAAAACGTAATCAAAATAAACATCCTTTAAGGGCACATGAACTGAATAGGCAAAACTCTTCCTTCTAGTAATACACCGAAGAGAGGAAAAAAAAACACAAGAGCTGGAGATTTTAAAATAAGAATGTGAACCTGAAGAACTGACTTCTTGCAGCCTCTCAACTTTCTTATCTGAAAGAGTAGAGGTAGTTCTATCCCAGCAAAATTCCCAATAAATATTCACATTTTCCTCTTGGACTTTTCCCCTGTAATCTCAGTTTAAATTTATCCTTCCTTGGCACTATAAATTTATTAACTCATGATGTTTCTATACTAAAAAAATCTCCCTGAGATGATGTCCATTCAGAGTTCTGGGTACCACAGGCCCGTGTCCATGAACACAACAGAAAATTACAAATATGAAATGGAAAGGAAGAGGCACTCCACCTTCACACTTCAGTTGTGTGTGTGAAATGAACTTGTCAGAGACAGATGCATTTCAGTAGCAAAGGAAATAAGCCACAAGTTGTAAACCAAAGCCTTGGAGTTTGCTCAGCTCTAAGAAACTGAGAAAAGCAACAGAGACCTGGGTTTGTACTTGGATATGCACACAGGTCAGCCAGGACCAAGGATCCCTTTTAGCAGCCAGATATTGGAGGAGACATTTCAGAATCTGCCTGGAAAGGTTTCCCCTAGGAACATGGAGAAATTGCACTCATCACTGGCCTCCAGTCTTTATCCACAGCAGAGGTTCCATCCAGCTTATGACTCCCAACTCCACAGCCAGGCCACATACCATATCACCCTACAACTTTAAAGCCATTGATCCCTGAAGTTTAATATAAGCAATCTGCCAAAAGCCTGATACAGGCTATTTAGCAGCTTCCACTGTCACAGGCAGTCTACATGGCAGATCATGCCCAGTCAGCCCTCCTGGCGATATGCTACTGAGACTTTGGGAAAGGAGAAATGTTATGAAACAGGAACAGAGCCCTGTGGGTTTACTGAAACAGAAGCCAGAAACATGCCTCATAACCTGTGTACCACTTGAACAAAGGTACACATTACTACAGCTTTATTTACTTAGGAAGACTTGTGTGAATGTAGTGCTCAGTGTACTGTCATTTCGTTTACAGAGTAGCACAGGACATGATGAGGGAATCAAGCAGAAGAACTGGCTCCACAGCCAGAAGGACTTTCAGCTACACTACTCCAAAAACAGCTTGTATCTTAAATGAGGAAGAATGAAGCAGAGCTCCCTGTGAGAAAACAATATATTTTTTTCAATTTGACAGATCAAGGCTTACAGAGAAAAGGCTGTCTCCTGCTCACTCTCAGCTGTAGGGCATGTCCATCTACACTAGCAAGTGCAGACAGATTCAAATGTATCTGTACCGTCTGCTGGAAAGACAAACATCAGCCAGCCCCAGCCACCAAAATGCAGCACGGCCCATTACGGAACAGCCCCATGGAGTAACTTGCTGGCTCAAATACAATGTCCTGCCAGTGTGGTGGACAGCTTCCAAACCAGAGCTGATGTAATGCTCCACTCACCATGCGGATGAGATCTTGGACACCTCAGGAAAGAGCATCCTGTATGTTAATCCCATTATCTGTGACATTTTAGCTACTGGCTGCAGTTTTCTCAGACCCAGGCAGCTGTAAGACCACAGGCTGGAACAGGGATCCAAGTAGCACCCTGGGCTCTGTTTGCATCCAAGGTCTTCAAACGGTTGTCAGCTTTGTGGCTCTCCACAGCTGTCAGACAGTATGTGTGGCACACAGTGCATACTATGGTTTCATGGCCATAGAAAAAAGCTTATCTTCTCTGTCACTTTTTTCTTCCCTCTTTGTGCTTTTTATACACACACCTCCACAGACATGCAAAGCTAACATCTCACCTACTCTATATTTTATCATTGAGCTCTCAGAAATCCCCACAAGGGGCCTTCAAACCATAGCAGGGTGGCAAGTAGTTTAACATGTCAAACCAAAGTCACTTCAATTGCAAGGGATTTTTCTAAAAAAATATTCAAGTATCATAGTGATTATTTAGGCTGTGAATGCCTTGCTACCAAGCACCAAGCACAAGAACTGAAAAGGCTGAAACCCTGTCATTTCAAACTGCCAATGGAATTAAGGGGTTCGCAGTGGATTGTGCTTGACTGATTTCTTTATGTTTCAATGTACTTTACTCAAACAAAGGCCTTACTTTAGCTGTGATCCTAAAGAAGAGAGAACAAGGCTCAGGCCCAGTGGAATTCAGGTGAATAAGGCTGGCAGTAAAGCATTGCAAAAGCGATGGTATTTTTAATTAGACTAAGTGGTATGGGCCAAAGAGTAAGCAAACTCTTTGCTATCTGAAACAGAAGTAGAAGATTGCAATTGCAAGTATAATCTGAGAGTAAACACTCAGAGATCTATTAGATATGTACTTATTTGATCATCTTTGAAAGTCTGTCACAAACTTACAAAAAGACTCAAGGAGAAGACAATGTTTTCCAGAGGGTACAGCATTAGATAACATTCAGACAGCAGAGCCTTGTTTCAGCAGGTTTTCTCCTCTGTGCTCATTGCTACCCTCATCCCATCTTAATTTGTGCACTCAACTGTTCAAAACAGGACTGTGCTGGGCCCTGAACAACACAAAGCACAACAGTGATGTGGCACCAGCTCAGCTCCATGTGTCCTTTTACTTAATACCATGATCAAGAAGACAAAGCAGTTCCTTTAGCGGTGTAATAGCTATGCTGAGTTAAAATATTAGCTTTCTCCACCAGAAAAGGCAGTACACTGCATATTACATTATTTCATTGAGGGTCATCCTCCAATAAATAGAAGCAGACCTATTTCCTGACGGGGTGACTTGGCTGGAAGTTGGTGCAATGAATTGATGCTTGCCTACAGCTCTCTCTCTCAGCCCCTGCTCTTTGGTTCCAGTCACAGAAACATGGAGAGAGGCAAACAGGTACAAGTGACTAATGCTGCGCCTGTACAATGTTGGATCCTTAGGAATGGTAAAAGAGATCCACAAGAAGCACCAAGCAGCTGGTGGGTCTCTTTCTGCCTGGTGCAACCCAGTCAAGTTGAGATGTCACTGCTGCTGCCTCGAAGAGGGATTAACAAGGAAAGGCTGCAGTGCTACTGTATGGGCAACACAAGCCTCTCTAAAATGGTACTGTCTCCAGGGTGTCTCTACCCTCAGCCTTTGCTCCTTTGTAGGCTGAACTGATCAAGGGCTACAGATGAGTATTAAGTTCTATTAGGAGGTTGGTGCAGTTAAACTTAACAGTTCCAAAAGTTTTCCTCCCAGCACTAGAGGTGAGCCCTTTCAGTTGCGTTCAGTTATAAGTCAAAGTCAGTCTAATAACATCAGAAGAATTTACTTTGAAATCTAGGTGCACCAAATATTATTTTTTCAGTATTTCAAAGTTCACACACATACACAGAACTCTCAGTATTCTTACAGCTAGCACATGGTGGACACACTTTCACCCCAGTGACCATTTTCCTCCTCACAACACTTCTGTGGAAAGCTAAAGAGACACTACATGCTTACAAACAATTTTTTGAGAGGGGAAAATAGTTCAGCAAAGGAATATGCCCGGATGTGCAGGCAGCTCTGCTTCCCAGGGCAGGTAGAGAGAGCCACAAGTGCTTACAAAAAGAGAGGAAGATGGTGAAAACCATCAGATGGTCTCTTGCCCCTCCAGAACCCCTGCGTGTTACACAGGGTATGATGAACCACACCAGGCTTGTGCTGCAGAGCTGGTACAAGCTGCAGAGCAGCAGAACAAGGGCATTCTAGGGACAGCAGTACCCACTACCCTCATGATACATACCAAATGCAGAGCTGGACCGTACTCTTAAATGTACTTCCCTCACACAGGCACAGTCCTGCAAGGAGAATTAACGCTTCTTGTTGCTCTCTGACAAAACAGCCTCGTCCTTATCATTGCAAAGGTAAGTCCATACAGCATAAAGCAGCACTGTGCAAAAAAAATCCAGGCAACCTTTGAGACAGCTCAGGTATTAAAAGTAGGCTAAATCAGCCTGAAAGCCCGGTGCCTGACCGGATTCAACCACTTAACTGGCTCTTTCGAAACTGGGCTCTCCTCTTTGCAGAACACCAGGACAATTTAACCTCCATGGAAGGAGAGAGTGGTCATCCACAAACAAGGCTTAAAAGGACAGAGAAAGCAGGCAGTTGGTAATGCTGGGAAGTGTAGGCCCCGAGGAGGGAGCACACACACCCACTTACATGCACACACACACACGTACACAAACATATACACTGCCAAGATCTGCAGCCTGCACATTTGCCCCTGAGCTTCCTCAGGCACAGAGGTGCCTGCAGCAAGAGCCCTTGGAGGTCCAGAGGGCTGGCTGCTCACATGCAGTTATCATACAAAACTTCATTATTTTTTTCCTAAATAGACAGGAATTTGAATCCCTTGTGAAAACTATACCTAAGGTCATGCCCACCCTCCTGCCCCAGTAGCCCTGACTCAGAGCAGAAGGGACTCGAGGACCCTCAGGGGTCAATCCCAGCCACTCCCACAGCCTCTGCCCACCCAGCAGACAAGAGGCCACCTCCCCCCTCACCCTGTATATCAATTCAAAGAAGCTTGAATATTTCATAAAAGGAGGGGTAAGTCCACATGTGATGGAAAGCACCTGTGTACCATTTCAGCTTGCAGTGTAATGCCTGTCTAGAGTACATGAAACACAAGGAAGACAGATCGATAGTAGCCCAAGGTCATGAAGGCAGACTCGACTTCCCATAGGTTTTCTCTTTTTTTAGAAAAAAAAGATTGCACTTTATTGATTATTTGCTTATTATTGGTGATTTGCTTCAGGGTTTTTTCTTTTTATTGTCATTTTCCAAGGCTATTGCTCAAGGCCAGGAAGGGTAATCAAGCACGAATGAGCTCAGACAGCATAAGATTAAAAAAAAGACAAAGCAATGGCTTTGACCCATATACAGTAATGATCAGCAGAGAACAAAGTGCCCCATATTGTTCACTGTCCTTGCTGATCATGGTCATAATGGCCAGCATTAAGGAGGGTCCAGCATTTTTAGACAAAGCTCATTGCAAAGTACTGGCACAGTATGTGCTTTAAGAAAAAACAACAACATCAAAACCCCAACAAACAAACAAACAAATCCACAACAAAACAAGAAAACCCACAAAAGAAGCAAAAAGAAGTCCATGAACAGTTTATTGTTAATCATTTAGCTAGAAGAAAAGACATCTGCCTCCCACAAATATACTGGCAATTTTTAGGATGTCACTCACTCGTCAGGTTTCTTATGAAAACGAGCGTCAACATTTCCCAGCCTACCCTCTATTTTCACTGGGCACAGAAAGCCCATTCTACAAAGTGTGAACAAATTTTCTTCTACAATTCCCCAAGACTCATCATGGAACTTGGAAATAAGAAGCAGTTAATATCAAAGTTTTCTAAAAAATAACAATGACTAACGAAAAACATCATCTATAATGATGCTAACTGTGCTGTGCAAGCAAACAGTTAAAGCTGTGACATATTCTCAGCTCTTCTAAGTTCTCATTCATTTATTCAGCAAAATTCAGCCAAATGGGAATGGACTCTCATCCAATGTCTGCTACAGGGCAAAACCTATCTGACTGCCTAGGAAATTTCTGACTGGGCAATTCTTTTCATTATTCAGAGAGCGTAAAGCCAAGGGCACTTGCCAATGGCCACACGACTGATTCAGAGGGAGTGATGCACAGCTATAGCTGTAGCCCATTGTATACATCACCATAAGGCAGCCAAGGATGCTTTGCAGGGAATCTGTGGCACAGTTTGTGCATGGTTCTTGTAGTTATTCCAAGCTGTCATCTGAATCATGCTGCCTCTTAAAAGTAGATAATTAACCCCTATTCCCCTCACTGTAAGAGAATCCGATTTTGAGGAAAACACAACTACAGTTTGGACACCAAACCAGCAGAGTTCCTACAAGACAGCAGATTATCTCTGAGTTTGACAGGAGCTTTCTGTGTTGGGTTGATTTAGGTTCCAAAAAAAGACAGGAAATTATTTTAAGTCACTGTGAGGTTATTTATCCAAAGACTGCTACAGAGATATTGTATGATTCATGTAAAGCAAAGCTTCAGCATTTGGTTCAATGGAATTTATCAACAAAATTCAAATATATTCTACAGGTTAAAATGCACTGCTACTAGAAGAAAATATATGAAATGTTATGCCAGGATACCAAATTTCTTAATTTACTAGGATGCTGGGTTTTAAGGAATAACTAATAATTAATCTGTCCAAACGGTGCAAGGATTCGATGAAAGCTGCCATGGTATGACCAAAACAGGCAGCAAAAGCCAATATGATGCCCTCCAAGTTGTCTCTTCTGCTAAAGACATGTAATTCCACTAATATCTTTAAGCAGTTGCCAAAAACAACAAAACTGCATCTTTGAGCATATAGAACACAAAACAAGAATTGGAAATTAAAAGTTTATTTGGGACAAAATACTATTTTCATAGACTGTAGTGAGTTTCCCTATTGATATGTTCTGGTTAACAGTTTTGACAGAGTTGAAAGCTGGCAAAAGCTATTTTTTCAAGCAGAATTGTAACAAATACTTGGAATGGACAAGTGCCTTTAGTGCTGAGGGCCAATGAGCCTGGGAAACTAAGTCCTCCGATTATTAGGGTAAGTGCAACTCCCTGCTGTGCCCTCAGACATGTGAAGGAGGCATGGCTTAAAGGCATCCCATGAGATAGGAAGCACAGAAGACAGACAATATCAGCTGTGGTGATGCTTTTACCTAATAGTCCTGCTGATGAACTAACTGTACTGAAATGAGAAGAGGGGAGGGGGAAGCATTTTATGCAGGCCACTGAGCATGGGTTCTGTGGCTGCCACTAAGAGACTTTGTTGGATTTCTAAATAGCGTACAGGCAATCAATACTAAAACCAAGACAAACACATATATCCAGCCACAAAGGTTATACACGTTCCAGGACCTTAGAGAACAAAGGAGACAAGTTCTATACTTGCTGTTCTCTCAGATCTCTCTGGAGAAGCCTCTCAGGGAGACTTCTTGTGGAGGAAAGCTGCACCCCAGATTTTCTAATTCCTCGCATCCACCCTCTCCCCTTTTAATGTATCAGGTTTCATGTATTTCTACTATATCATCTCCAGTCCAGATGGCCATACAACATGGTTTTCCTCTCCATATAACACCAAATTAATATATTTTAGTAATGAATTGGGGCTTCAGGGCAGGTGAGTACTTTCCTAAATCAGCTCTGAGGAAAAATGTGTCCTTCAACAAGGGTAAAAGCAGAAATGTCAAAAGGAAAATAAACCATCCAAACAAAACAAAACAAAAAACTGAAACAAACCATCCTAACAGACTGTCCTCAGGTGCTCTGGGAAGGGTCATCATTTACACATCCTCAAGGGATCTGCTCTGCAGCTGGTAATGATCATTATTTGTTGTGAAACAGTATGCAGTCTGCCTCCAGCCCAGGAAACCATAAAAACTTACACCAGTAAAGTCATCTAGGAAGAGAGCCTCAAAGGAAATAAGAAAAAAATAAACAGCTTGCAGAAGAGATCACAAAGGAAAAGGGAATTGGACCAATACCATACTTTCTTGTAGCATTTTATGAACTGTTGCTATAAAATTGTTTTGGTGTGCCCTAAGGAGAAGCTGGCATCAGAAGTCACTCAACATACCTAAAGATTCCAAGTTCTAGTAAAAAGAAAAATAAAGGGTAAATCTACTCCCTGTATTCCTTTGAAACTATATTTTTTTCCCTTCAGGTAAGCTATGGAAAGCATCTCCCCTCATCTTTGAAAATTTCCCTTAGTTCTCAACAACCCACCCCTTCTATCCCAAGACGGAGCTGTGTAGTTTCCTGGTAAATTCCAACTCTTCTTTCAACTCAAGAAATAGAGTCTACTAAAGCAAGTCTGATTTAAAGATTTTTGAGTGTCATAGAATGGTCTCTGTTTAATTAATTTCTCATTTCCCCAAAAAATATTATTAAATATGATGAAATCAAAGAATAACTGTAAGTTTTGCCTTACTCTGTGTTCCTCATTTTGAACCACTATACAGTTCAGGCAGCTTTTTTTTAATCCTGTTGTTTCAGAGAGACCAGAACATGCATTTTCAGGCACATCTAGAACTCTAAACATATGTGGGAAACAAATTCTGAGTTCAGTTCTGCCCTCTTTTATGGACACAGTCAGAGACCTTCAAGAAGCCTGAAGCTGCAAGTGTGTCATCATCAGAATGTATAATTAGATGTATGCTACCTATAATTACTTTATTAACGTAAGCATTTTCTCTGGCTAAGTGAACATGGCTTCCTCTGGCTTTAAAACCTGAGGGGCGAAGGCACTCTCAGGAGAATGTTTTGTTTCTAAACTCCCTATTAAAAAACTCCAAAAGATCTGCCTGAGATATTTTGCCTAAGCCTGCAACCCCCACTGTGGATAGGAGCATTAAAAGAGAGCAGCAAAGCCCAGAGACCCTGCAGGAGAACAGATTTCATCAAGCCTGAAGTACAATGTGAGAACACAGAAAACGCCACCGATCTTTGCCCACACTGCTCCATTCTCCTGCAGTAAACCCCAAGGCAGATCCAGCCCATGGTGCAGAGCATGCT
Organism: Jacana jacana; assembly: GCA_013400555.1. Lineage (NCBI taxonomy): Eukaryota > Metazoa > Chordata > Aves > Charadriiformes > Jacanidae > Jacana > Jacana jacana. Next base: position 90,660 of record VZTM01039307.1, read on the forward strand.
GTGGTGCCAGAGATGGCTTCCTCGTAGCCATTCTCCCTGAGATGTGCCAGGAGTCATCCTTTCACACCATGCTGTCACTCGATCCATGCACGTTCGTCAGGAGCTGTGCACTCAACACCATCCCCCTCTCATCCATCACTCAGCCATCTGTGTGTGCAGGCTCTCAGAGCCACCTTACTACTCCACTGAGCCAAAGGAATCATCTACGTGTGTCGCTTAGCTGAACAAATCAGTATGCTAGGATTCCTGTAAAAAACTATAATTTTATTTACACTATTGCCAGGGCAACTGGACTAGCTGAGAAATCATTGATGCTGGGAGCCGATCAAATCCACTACAAAGCAGTGCTGCAAGGTGGTGGTTTCTAACCACAGAGCAAAGACCAGGACTGCCCTGTGTGTGTCAAAGGTGTTTCCCTGCGTCAACATCAACAACTCAGCTGTCACTTCTCAATCCATTCACAGGTGGATACAGACACAGAAAATCACCCCTAGGATGGGAGGGATCCCAGCCACAGCAGGTGACCGGCCTGGCCCAGCCTGCTGAGCACAGCTGGCCCATGGCTATTCTGGAAGAGCTTGTGGATGTCCCCCATGAAAGGCAGAGAGCAGGAGCAGCCCTGGAGATGGGTCTAGGAGAGAGAGAAGATAAATCATTAGTGAATGCAGGAATAGTGAGCAGTTCTATATTGCTCCATTTTCCTCATTGCATTAGTTATTTCTATATGGGATATTACAATGCAAAGACAGTCAGAAAAAGCAAAATTCCCCAGACTTTGGTCATTGTGCTCTGCCTTTTCTGGAAAGCTCATCTTGTCTTGGCTGGTGGTACTTTAGACTTATCTGTGGTCATTTATTGCTTAGTGAATCATTTTATCTATATTACTCCTCGTTTCTTTTTCCTTCTTGTTCTTGTAAGCTTTTCATACAGCAGTAACTCTAGCTGACCTTATCCCTTACCTTATTTAAAAAGAAAATATCTATTAAGCAAAATCTGAAACTTGTACTTCTCAAGTGTGCCAAGTCTTGAATGGTCAGGAAGACACCATAATCTGCTAGACCATAAAAATTCGTGCTGCTACCAATGTCATCTCATGGTCCTGAGCGTAAAGAACTACAATTATCTTGATTCTGCACATGAGGAGCTGAAACCCTGAAGTTCCAATGGGACCATCTTTCTCAAATAACAGGCTAATAGACATCATCAGACCACATTGCAGTGTTAGTTATCTGAAATAACAAGCAAACAAACCTACTCACTGTTTAAACATCTTTTTAATTAAAATTCCTTTGTGAAATTTACCGCAGCTATAAACCAGAATACTAATTAGTAGTGTGGCATAGACAGTTATGACTTGGGTCATAATTAAAATAAATACTGCTTATTAATAAATAAATTGTCAACTAGCCAGGTCTTTGATGCAATAACAGCTTAATCTTGACTGTTTCTTTCTTATTTAAAACAGAGTCTGAACTTGATGTAACATGGGCAAGAATACAAAGAGAAAAGGTTGCTGCTGGGTTTTCCCCTTTACCTGATGTTGAAGTAAAATAATGAGAACTGAAATAGTGTATTGGGTTTGCACAGCAATGTCTTGGGAGCAGGAGGCCTACATGGTGGCTTTTGTGAGAAGTTGACAGAAGCTTCCCCCATGTCTGACAGAGCCAGTACCAGTCAGCTCCGTGACAGACCCACCACTCACCAAGGCTGAGTCCATCAGCAATGGCAGTAGCACCTTTGTGGTAACATACTTAAACGAAAAAAAATTGCACAAGGGCAACTGCCGGGATGGAGGAGTAAGAATATGTGAGAGAAACAGCTCTGCAGACACCAAGGTTGGTGAAGGAGGAGGTACTCCAGGCACCAGAGCAGAGATTCCCCTGCAGTTCATGGTGAAGACCATGGTGAAGCAGGCTGTCCCTCTGCAACCCATAGAGATTAATGGTGGAGCAGATATCAAGCTGTAGCCCACGGAGGACCTCACACCAGAGCAGGTGGATGCTCAAAGGAGACTGTAACCCTGAGAGCTGGTGCTGGAGCAGGCTCCTGGCAAGGACCTGTGGCCCCATGGAGAGAGGAGTCCACACTGGAACAGGTTCAGTGACAGGACTTGTGATCCAGTGGAGGACCCGTACTGGAGCATTTTGATCCTGAAGGATTGCACCCTGTGGAAAGGACCCATGCTGGAGCAGTTTGTGAAGAACTGCAGCTTGTGGGAAGGGACCCATGTTGGCCAAGTTCATGGAGGACTGTCTCCTGTGGGAAGGACACCATGCTTGAGCAGGGGGAGAGTGTGAGAAGTCATCCCCTGAGAAGGAAGAAGCAGCAGAGACAACGTGTGATGAACTGGTCACAACTCACATTCCCCCTCCCCCTGTGCCACTCTTGGGCAGAAGGCAGAGAAAACTGGGAGTGATGTCAACCCTGGGAAGAAGGGAGAGGTTGGGGGGAGGGTTTTTTAAGATTTGGGTTTATTTCTGTCCATAATATCCACTGTCTTCCCCTCATCCAACAATCAGATCATCTTGTCATAGAAAGAGATCAGGTTCATAAACCCATGCTGACTAGGCCAGATCCCCTGGTTGTCCATTACAGGGTTAGTGATGACACTCCAGATGATCTGCTCCATGATGTTCCCTGGTATCAAGGTCAGACTGACAGGTCTATAGTTTCCCGGATCCTCCCTTTTGCCCTTCTTGTAGATGAATGTTACATTTGCTACCCTCCAGTCCATCAGGACCTCTCCAGTTAGCCATGACAAAAGGAAAATAATGGAAAGAGGCCTGGCAAGCACATCTGCCAACTCTTTCAGTGCTCTTGGGTGTAACCCATCCGGTCCCATAGACTCAGCTTTGCATCATTAACCTAGCAGCACCAACCAGTCTCAGATTTCACCAGACTGTGACAAAAATACGACCCATTGGGAATGCAGACACTGCACACGAGGACATGTATGCATGGAGTCTGAAGGCTCACAGTGTCAAACAAATGTGAGGCTAGGCTACCCATACCTCCCAATTGCAACTTCTGAGCAGGACTGTGTTTTCCAGGCAGAGGTGTTACACTGTTCCAGTTGTTGAACTCTAACCTGAGACTGCAAGCTGACTGTTGGGTTTTGCATTTGGCCACTTCATCTTTCTGCAAGCCTGCCCTCGCTGCAGGAGCACACACATGAAGGAGGCTAATGATGACCAACACACAGGCAGACTGTAAAAGCTGAAGGTTAAAGGTTTCTGAGTTTTTATGTAAAACACATATCCCCCAAGAGATCAACTGAGGACTTGCAGCAGCTGAGAAGGATGAGAGGCAAAGGTCTTCATCTGCTCCAGTCTGAAGGAAACCACAAGGCCTCCAGTAGGATTTGCTGTTCATTAAGGACACTCAGTCGCAGGCTGCCAATTTCAGTGAGACACTGACATTGGTAATGAAGAGCAAGAGTTCAAGGAGCAGTGCACATAAAATTGAAGTAATTAGTCACAGTTTAAAGAGCAGATGACTTGAAAGAAAAACAAACAAAATACAGGCAATTATAAGTGAAGGCCCAAAACTGAAGAGTGTAAAAGTCACCTCAGGCCATTTTAGAGAGGCCACAGACAAACAGAAACTAGTGTTAGGCAAGGAAACTGGTAAATATTGGCAATAAACTTAAGAGTAATTGTTCACATTAAGGTCTTCAAAAAGTAATGTTAATGCACTGGTAAAAGCAATAGTATTTTTTTTTCCTTCAAAAGACCCATTTTACTTATGAAAACAATTATGTGAAAGCTAGTTTATTAACTTAGGATGCCCATACTTTTTACATAAGGAAGCAGTATCCAAAGTTGGACGGCTAGGATACAAACAAAATATTTCACCCTGTCAGGCAACGAAGGGGAAAAAAAGAAGAGGAAAAAATACCCACCCCCAAAAAAAGGGAACTCTCAACAACTATGAAGACTTTGTAAAGTACGCTTTGCAAGGTTTGCATATATCAGCTGCAGTAAGATCTTGACCTGCCAAGTACACAGCCAAGTGGTGATTTCCTACCATTACCTTTAGATGCCTATTCCTCAACATTAAGAAAAGAGAACAAATAAGACTAAGAAGACAAGCACAGTGACAAAATAAAATTAGTTTTCAGCACACATTACAGATAATTCTCTGGACTCAACATTACCTACCCTCAAACGAGCTTATGCACCCATTCCTGATAATAATATGGGACTGCATGAAAAGGGAGTCATAGTCATATGAAAAAGAGAGGTCTAGTGCTTCCACAATTTACAATTAGACTAAATGAAAATCTCATCTCCTCTGAGTTTTAACCCATCAATAACACATATATTTTAAATGCTGAGTTTATTCCAGTCTCTCTTCCTAAAACCCTTGGATAAGAAAGAGTTACTGGTGCAGCATTAAAGGAGACACGGGGTTACTCTAAGTGGGAATCTTTACTGAGATTCCACATGCTGTTTAACAGGAGGAAAATCCTAGTGAAGCTTCTTCCCCCACAACCCTCTTCACTGTAATAGGAGGACTAGATTTCACTGAGCAAATACATTAATACTGACAATTTTACCAACAGCAAAAGGCAATAACTTTACTTTGCACTATTATTCTGCATATGTCTATACATAACTGCCTGAAGTGGTTCAAAAAATTAACCTCACACATAAAAACAGACAACAGATGGCATCAGATGGAGATGGCAGAGGAAAGCACATTAAAGAAAAAAACGGACTCCAGCAAATATTAAAAAACAAGTCACTTTTTTGTCTGCATATACTATATATGTATTTGGTTAGCTAATTAGTGTTGTCATGTTTTCATCTTGGAGAACTACGTTGGGCTCTCAGCTTTAATTTCTTGCCCTAAATTTTACTGGTAGAGTTATTCCATACTAATAAAGAGAGATCCTTCTTCTGCAACGTTTTATAGACGTTTTATAGACCCTGCAAACTATCTGCTTCATTCATTACATCCTATTTCATATTCATGTACCCTGAACAGGAATCTGGATGCTGTACTTAGTCATCTCCCTCATGGCTGTGACCATTTCTCTGCCCCTGGTTCCTTTCCTCCTGCTCTGTCCTGTGGGAAGCACAGCATAGTGTGCAGCACAGAGCAGAGAGAATCACTCAGAGGTATCCTCCTCTATTTACCTTAGACAATGAGAAAACAAATCAGGGAGGGTTGATGATTCCTTTCTCAGGAGGGGAGGAATGTCCTTAGCATAGGGAGTATGGATGTAACCATGTTTCTGCTGACTGCCCCTCTGATTTCTGCAGCCATATGTCCTATTTACCACAAAAGTTTGTATGCTGATCACTTTCCTACTTGAGTAAATTCTTCCATAGCTTCCCACACAAATACCTTAAGCATATTGCTTTTACTCTAAAATGATTACTGGTGTTATCAATTCACTTAGCTTGAAAGGGCCCAGAAATGCTTCCATGGGCCCAGTCTTTGACACCTACAACTTCAGGTTTTATATTTACTTTTTCTTCTTTTCTACATGCTAGAAATCTGGTGTTGGGCAACTATATCATAAGTAATAATTCTAAAAATTGGGGAAAAAAAACCACAAATGCTATGTAAGAAAGGAGGAACAGATGGCCTAGCATATCTGGAATATTTCTTTTCATTATTTGGCTATGGCATCTAATTTACAAAAGGCAGAAACAGAGCAGTGAGATGAGCAAAGTGAATTTCAAACTTGAAGACACAGAAAAGGATTACAGCCAATTATTTAAGCCGAGGGAATCAGTCTCCACTTAACTAGAAGCACATACCCAATGAAGGTCAATGTAGCTTATCATTTAAGTGTGCTTCTGTACTTGGCATACCATGTTCTCTCTTACTGGCTTTTTCAAGCAATGCCTCTTTGCCTGATAAAAGCATCATCCTTTTCCATCCTGGCAAATCACAATCAGATATAGGTTATTTTTACCTCCAGGTCCCTCTCAAAACCAGCTATGTCACATACCCAGGGCATAAAAATGCTAGTGACATTCCCTTTGGAATCACTGTCAATCACAAATACATCAAGCTTGTCCTCCAGTCCCTTCCATAAAGAGGGAGAGTCGTATCAAGAGACAAAAAGTCTAAGCAATGTCTAAAAGTCCATAGCTGGCAGCTTTTTTTTTCTCAAGGATAGATAGCTTTTCTAGAACAAACTTTAAACACAGGACAAGGGTGAACTTTCCCAGGAATTAGTCTAAGTCAATGACACAAACTTTCCAGGTATTTAATGATCATCACAGCTTTGTGGTCTCTGCTCTGGGATGAAAGCAGATCTCATTGATCTCCCCTTTTTCAGGTTCAGAACAGCATAATGCACATTTCAGCAGCTCTTCATGGCACACTTTATCCTTGATGAGGCAATTACAGTAGATGTGACCAGAAGTTACTCAAGATTCTGTGCTCCTTACTGCTATATAAGAATAATATATTGTACTTCACTTCAGAAATTAGGTTTATCCACGCATTAATGTTAAAGCTGAAAAACCTTGCTTAGAGTAAGGCAATGTTTATTTCCCAACTGGACATACAGCTGCAGCACCCATAGCTGTACCCAAGCTATGGCCACTGAAGTTAGCAGCAGACACACAACTACACAAATTTCATTACTGTGTAATCTGCCAGCTTCCCTGGAGAGTGTCTATAGCTTAGAGTACAATTTTGTAGCTCCTAATACCCAGGTTAATTAAATTAAAGATAGCTCATGTACAACTGTACTATCACAGGATAGAAAAGACCACAAACGGCCAAAAAGCAGACTTAGCAATGAACCCCAAGATTTTTATTGGCATGCCTGCCTGCACAGGCAAGTACAACTGGCTTCAACATTGACATAGAGAACTCCCAAGAGCTGGCCATACACTGTGTGAGGATATGAGCACTCTATGACAACACAGCTTTTCCTGGAGCCCCTGGTGCTGCAACCACACATCAGAGGAGTTCACACCCATGGGCACAGAAATAGCCTCCAACACTCCTTGGTTCTGAACAGGACAAGGTTTTTTGGAGTGCTGGATCTACCAACTGCTCCTTAGAGTGTTGCAGGGCAAACACAGCCTAGCCCACGTTTCCCACATGTGGCAGAACAGGGCTCTGGTACAGGAATGAGGGTCTTCTCCACTGGAGAAGGGGATGACTTACTGCTCCATTCAAAAACATTTGTGGTAGCATTGATTTTTTGGGGTAAATTATGAAATATCTCTCATGTCTCAGTTTCCCTCTGTAAAATTTATGTACCTACCCAAAAGAAGCCTGGTGTTAAACCTAAGCAGCAGTTTGGAGATGAAAATCTCTAGGTAGGTTCTTAAGAAATGTGAGGTAAAAGGGCACACAGAACAATTATCATCACATCTATGTGTTATTTTTATTTGCCTTCTGTGGATTTTAATGTGGGTTGGTTTTTTTTTCTTTCAGAAATACACTTTGGGTTCAGCTGTTGCATGTAGACAATTAAAAGTGTTAAAGACTATGAATTTACTTGAATTAATCAGCAACAAAAGATGACTCTTTACATGTCTCTGGCAACTAAACCAGTTTAAGATATTGCCACTTTCTCTGACCCTTTGTCCCTGACCCCCAAGTGGGGTTTATGCAAACAATTTGAGGCATGAAGGGTTAGCACAGCCAGTGAAACTAGCTAGGTCAAATTTAAAAAAGAAACTGAAAAACACATGCACAACTCTTCCTTTCCAAAAAAAAGGAAAGAGATAGAGTAGGGCTGATGGTTGGACTTGATGATCCCAGGGGTCTCTTCCAACCTAAATGATTCTATGATTCTAAAAGTTAATCTAGATCAAGTCTCCATCCTGGTTAAATGACAGGCTTTGTAAACACAGTAGCATAGCTGGTGGATCCAACCTCCCACACCAGTTTGGCACAGGTGTCATCGAAACACTGAGCTACATCCTAACTGAAGTTGGAGAAGCAGGCTGAGGAAACACACAATGGCAGAAGGATCCTGGGCTGGGTATAAACCTGTGTGCTAATTTCATATTTTTTTTCTCAATTTTAATTTTGATGCAATCCTCAGATGCATCTACACTGCATGGGTAGGTTTGTTGCTAACATCCCTCTCTGCCGCCCACCAACACCAGCATACCTCCATGAAAAGTTGCCCCACTGTGAAGTCCAAGAGGAAGGAGCTGGATGAGCTGACCAGACAAACACTTCCATTTGTAGGGAAGGTACCAAAGTCACAGCAGAACAGTTAGATACCTCATACAGCACTTTAGAGCTGTAAACCTGCATGCAGGCACACGACAAAATAATCCCTGGTTTCAGGCATTTTGTCATTTTCTCCTGCTGCTGCTACACTGGTTTTCCACAATAACACACCTTCCAGAAACAACCTCCCACTGCACAAAGCTGCCTCAGGCCTGGGTGAAATTTCACTACATGAAATGAAACTGTGAAGACACATTACTGAGACATCACACCAGCCAGTTAAAGCTGGCACAGGGTTATACAAGCTCTACAAGGGAAAAGAGTGAACAGCTAACATTGCCCCAGTATGCTTTATTTTCACACACCTATTTTGAAAGATATGTCATAACAAACAGAAGACAAGAAAAACACGTGAGATGCATTTTCTGCAAGCGTTAAACTTTAAGATAAAACACAGCCTGAATGCTCGAGGGGTCACATAAAGATAACCTGACTTATTGTCAGCTCTCAGACCTAATCTCTCCAGACTCTTTGTCACTTGAAAAACTTATGTCGACACACTGACCCTGTCAAAATCAACAATTTCAAAAAACAAAGCTTATATGTGGAGTTAATCAGGATGTTTCTGGTTTATTTAAAAGCCACCAAGACTTTGCATTTACAACCAGTGTAATTTATCTTCTGTCAGGACTATGTGAACTCTATCTTCATTTTATTTGAACATGAATAATAATATCCAATATTAAACCATTTTATTTTGAATGCTAACTGAATGCATACAGGGCTTTCTTATTTCATGTGCATTTGCTAACAAAATGAGAAAAAACTCCACATTAAAATATCCGTAACACAAATAATTGAACTTCAGGACAGGAGAGGCCCCAGTACATTCTGCTCAGATGCTAGAATCTGAGTAGAGAGCATAACTAGGTGCCATCTGTTAATATTTATTGGCAAGAGAGAAATTGTTTATGTAAATTAACTGCTCCAGATGACATCAGACTCCCTTATTCCATCTTGTTTTTTCAGAAGAAGGAAGACAAAACTCTCATTGAAAGCAATTTTTTTCAGCTTCCTACACCAGCAAAAAGAAAAGAACACCTATCTGTCCTAGGATTTACATTTTACAGAGCTATACAGCCAATGATGTTCCATGAATACTGCATCTGATTAGGGAACCCATTCTCAACGTTCCAAAACTGCTCACTGAATGGGACAAGGCATTGCAATAGACTTCAGTGAGAAGTAGCACAATCTCCCACACAAATCACTGAGCTATAGCTATGGCATCATGAATTTCATTCCAATTTGCCAATTGACTATTGCATGACCTTCAGCAAGTGATTTCACATCTCTCCTTTTATTGCTACTCACACATTTCTTTATAGCCACTGTAGAGGTAGTAGATTGGTAAAGGGCTTGAAACATACAGTAGATTTTCTCTCTACCAGGAATAAGGTTTCATTTTTCCTTTAAAAAAACAAAAAATGCTGTCAAACTATAACCCATTGCTGTCAGGCACTTCGGCATTAGCAAACAGCAGTGTACCTTCCGGTTCTGGGGTTTGGTACTGTATATTCACAGTACTCCTCTATCCCTCAGGTTTAGGTGTGCTCATTAAGAACAGGGTCCAGGTTTTTTTGCTGTTCTCCATCATGGGCATAGGATTTCAGTATAAAGTGAATATAGTGATCTTGACCCAGGTAAGACAAATTGTCTTGAAACAGCAGAAGCACAAGTCCTACATAAAAAACCTACCTCCTACTAGCTTCCGAAGCTTCTTCTCTGAACCATGGAAACTGTTAAATTGTTTTAAAATAAAAACATCTTTAATGTCAAGGACATCTTTTTCCTCTAATTCTTACTAATTTGAAATATCTTTACTGGGGAGTAGGATTAGATGACCCCTAGAGGTCCCTTCCAACTCAGACAATTCTGTGATTCCATGATTCCATTTCATTCCAAAACACTTCCGTTGTAAATCCCTGGTCAAAAAGCCATATTGAGGCAGATATACAGCACACAGTATTTCGGCACAGGGAGTTAAAACTCCTGCAGTCATGACAATTGCCAGTAAAGTGGCACATCAGTTGCTGAAAAATACAGGTGCAATGACACCATAAGCTTTGGTGTTCATGGAAAAGACAGAAATATTTTTCCCTGACAGTAAAACAGATTTTAATGCAAAGCATAATTTTTTTTACAACGTAGATTAAAATTTATCCAAAAACTTCTTAGAACACTTTTTATTTAATAAGAAAACAAACAGACCATGTCTCCTTTTCTCCTGTATTTTAGTCACACTTCTAGACCCAAAACAACAGCAGAAAAGCCAAGTGTAATACCGTTAATTAGTTGGACGTGTGTTTTTCACTTAATCTGAATTAAGAGAAAAATGCAACGTTTTCTTTTTTTATGTCGGAGTATGTTTTGTCCATGTCACTGCGAGTGCCAACACAAACATATTCTTAAGTATCATGCAAAAGGGAAATTACACGCAGCTTTAATTTCCATGCACCTTTCAAAAGTACAACTAAAACCAGAAAACACCACAGGAGCAATAACACAGACCACGCTAACCAAGAAAGAGTCCCTAGCCCCCAGGTATTTATAGATACAGTACTGCTTGAGCACTAGGAAACAAAAAAGCCTACATCCAAATGCAGAGACAGTTGAATATCATAAAAGGGTCAATGCTGGAGATATCAATGCTATTTTTCATAGGATAGGAGTCAATATGTTAATTAAACTTACTGTTTCTCCTCTTACAATCTTTTATTTTCTAAGTTAACACAACAAAAATAGTCCCAATATCTCAACTTCACAGTTTTCCAAACAATGGGGCTTTCAAGAAAGTGAGTAAAACATTTTCAGGGTCCCAAGTTCACCAGGTGTGGTGTTATCTGCCCCTTCTCCTTAGCCAATCACTTGTTATTGACCTCCAACTAGATTCTCCACCACTGATCACGACCCTCTGAGCTCTGCCTTTCAGCCACTTTTCAATCCACCACACTGTCCATTCATCTAATCACTTCCTAAGCTTACCTATGAGGATGTTGTGGGAGAAGGTGTCAAAAGCCCTGCTGAAGTCAGACAACACCTGCCACCCTCCCCTCACATATCCATCCAGTCATGCCATCGTATAAGGCTATCGGGTTAGTCAGACATGATTTCCCCTTGGTGAATCCATGTCAACCTCTTCTGATAGCTCTCTTTTCCTCCAGATGCTTTGAGATGATGCCCAGCATGAACCATTCCATCATCTTTCCAGAGATGTTGAAATGGTCAAGTTCACAGTCCTTTGTGCTTCCCCATGTTATTCTCTCATTATATAATGAAAATCTTTGTTAAAAGTTGTTATGGCTCACCACAACATATTTGGTAGAGACTGGAATATGACAAAATATACTACCATGTTGTGCTCGACTGAGCAAGAAAAGGCCACTGCTGGCACTCTCTGCATGCAGGAGGGTCCTGGTTCCCATGTGGACAGGGTTAATTTTCATGAGGACCTGGGATGGCACACAGACAGGTTGGGTTAGCTGACCCAAAGTAGCCAAACTGGTATTAGACACTATGTGAGGGTATACAGCTATGATGTCATGCCAAGTATATAGCTGGAGAGCTGGCCAGGGTCAGGGTAGGAAGACCAAAAATCACTGCCTGGGTGCCTGTTGGGCTTCAGGTTCCAGACAGTGAGAGATGGTATGTTAATTGTGTTTTGTATAGGCCTCTATCAGTATTATTATTGTTTTACTCTTTCCTTTGCTGTACTGTTAAACTGCTTTTAGTCTTAACCCATGAGTTTTGCCTTTTTCTTCCAATTCTCTCTTCATCCTGTCACTGGGGTGGGGAGTCAGCAAAAAGACCACGTGGTTCTTTGTTGCCTGCTGGGTCTAAACCACAACAGTCCTCTTTTGGCACCCAACATGGTGCACAAAGGTTTGAGATAACAATAGACCTGACCAGAGTGTGTTCAAATGAACTCATTATATGCATCAATTATATTAATTAGTCACTGGTCATAATGTTTCTTTATTTGTTTGCATGGCTGTGTTATGGAAATTCTTATATGCTCTATGTACTCCCCATGATGCTGTTTATCATGTCTGGGAGAGGGATGAAGATTATTATTTTGCTGACCTGTGTAATAGCAACTTATGATATGATAACATCCCTGTTCAGGTGGTTATGTTGGGCTGTTCATGTAGCATTGTTGTCCTGCCCATACCTCAGGCACTGTCTCTCGGAATTTATTAATAACCACACCCAGTCTATGGGGGAAAGAGAAAGCAATATTTTCCCCAGCACTATCACCTCCCTTTTCTTCTTTGGGCCAGGTATGATAGATTTTGTGAATTTTTAATATCATTGGGACAGCCAAACCAGCACAATCCTATTGCTATATCTCCTGATTGTGTTTCAGGTCCTGTTTAAGGTTAAACAACTATTTAAGAATACCACCCAGAGATCTGCCCTGAGGCTGGATAATCACGGGTGGTATGGCTTGTGGGAGACTATGGAAAGAGAACTAGAATCTAGAGAACTTTTCATCCTCAGTGGTCCAGAACTTCACCCTGAATAAATACAGGACCCTGATAAATTGACAGAATATTAGAAAGGAAAAAGCTGTGACTATTCCAAAGAGGCACAACTCACTTCATTGTGCTGGGCTCTGGCTAGTTTCTACCAAACACTGCTCGCTATTATGCAATACCCTCAGGGGAAAGAGATAGAAACCAGACGGACAGGCACTGCAGGACTCAAACCCCTGCAACAGGCGATGCACCTATGCAAACCCCTGTAAGCAGGCACTGCAGCTGAACTAGGAAACCAACCCAAGATGGTATCACGGACTCATGGAATTGTCAGAGTTGGAGGGGACCTCTAGAGGATCATCTAGTCCAACTCCCCTGGTAAAGCAGGGTTGACTAGAGCACATTACTCAAGAATGCATTCAGGTGGGTCTGAAGATCTCCAGAGAAGGGGACTCTACACACTCCCACAGGCAGGGACACTTCCCACTAGAGCAGGTTGCTCAAAGCCCCATCCAGCCTGGCCTTAAACACTTCCAGGGATGGGGCATCCACAGCTTCNGTCCTCCATCCCTCTTATTATCTTCGTGGCCCACCACTGGACCTGTTCCAACAGTTCCATGTCCTGTTGAGGACTCCAGAGCTGGACACAGTATTTTAAGCAAGTGGACCACCATGGAAAGAGGTATCCAGTACCTGAGGGAATTAGATGTCATAATATAATATGACCTGAACAATGCAAAGTTATCCATAGATCCTGATGAATTCCAATGCACAAGGTCCATGTGGCTAAAATTTGTACAGAGTGTGCCACCATCATATGCCAGCTCATTGATAGTGATAGGATGAAGAGGCAAAGAGGGACTAATGGTGGATGTGGTGGCTGGCCAGCCAGGACGCTGAAATATGGACAGCAATATGAAGAAAGTCTCTCTTCATCAGCTGTGAAGAAACTGTCCTGCCAAGTCCAGCAACTCAAAGAGAACATGTTCAACTTCCCACCTTTGTGGGCCAGTATCTCAACCTTTAGGAGTAAGCATTTCTCTACGCAAGAAAGAGAATACAGAGGGCACACACCATGAGGCACCCTGTGGTTTTACCTGTGTTACCATGGAGAGAACATGAGGAAGTGGGATTATCAACCTACCCCACTCTACAGACACATGTACAAGAGTTGCAAAAAAGAACAATCACAAAAGGGGATCCCTCCAGAAAACACGCCACTCTCGTTTCCAGCAGGCAGTTCCCCAGGCAGCAGCGAGGGCCTGATCTTGCTTCTAATCCTCTCAAAGGGTTTTCTAAGTTAATTGCTAAGGGTTGAAGAACAGCGAGCACCACTCACTAGCACAACAGTGCACTCCCTGTTTCTTGTCCATAAACTGATTCATCAGCTGGAGACCCAAGGAGGGATCAGAAGGACTCACTCACACTTTAATAGACCTATATGGGCAGCATAAAATTATAATAGAAAGTAAGACTAACATTAGACTACCATGGCCTGAATGAAGTCACGTCACCACTGAGCACTGATGTGCTGGGCATGCTAGAACTTCAGTACAAACTGGAGTCAAGTGGTGTTCAACAACTGATGATGCTCATGCATTTTCTCAATCCCTTTGGTGGTAGAGTGCAGGTTACAATCTGCTTTCACTTGATGGGGTGTTCAATACACTTGGAATTGACTGTCCTAGGGGTAGAAACACAAGCCCATGGAAAAGAATGAAGCTTCAGAACACCTGTGACACATCGATGACATCATTGTAGGAGGCAACACAGAACAAAGAGACATATTTTTGTTTTTGAGAAGTGGAACAAAATCGTTCTAACCCTCCTGAAAACTGATTTTGCGATAAAGTGAAGGTCAAAAGACCTGTACCAGATATCCAGTTTTTAGGAATAAAATAGCAAGATGAACACTGTCAGATACCAATGAATGTCATCAAGAAAATAGCAGCTATGTCTCCACCAACTAGCAAAAAGGAAATACAAGCTTTTTTAGGCATTGTGTTTTTTTGGAGGATGCATATCCCAGATTACAGTCTGATTGTAAGCCCTCTCTATCAAGTGACTCAGGAAAACAATTTTAAATGAGGTCCTGAGCAATGACATATTTGAACTAATTAAACAGGAAATTGTTCATGCAGTAGTTCTGGGACTAGTCCGAGAAGGACAAGATGTTAAAAATGTGGCCCGCACCACAGCTGGGCAGAATGTCCGTGCCTGGAGCCTCTGGCAGAAAGCACAAGGCAAGGCTCAAGGTCAACCCCTGAGGTTTTGGAGTCTGGGATACAAAAGATTCAAAGCCTGCTATATTCCAACTGAAAAAGAGCATGTGAAAAAGGGCAGCATATGAAGGGGTCTGAGGTGCTTCAGAAGTGGTTAGTACTGAAACACAGCTTTTCTTGGCAGCCCAACTCCTGGTGCTGGGCTGGATGTTCAAAGAAAGGTTCCCTGACACACATCATGCAACTGATGCTATGTGGAGTAAGTGTATCACACTGATCACACAGCAAACTTGAATGAGAAACCCTAGTTGCCCAGGAATTCTGGATGTAATCATGGACTGGCCAAAAGGCAAAAACTTCAGAAAATCACCAGAGGAGGAAGTTATGCTTGTGGAATAGGCCTCACTGTACAATAAACTACCAGAAAATGAGCAGAAATATGTCCTGGTCACTGATGGGCCCTGTCGCATTGTGGGAAAGTACTGAAAGTGGAAGGCTGCTGTGTAGAGTCCTACACAACAAGCTGCAGAAGCCACTGAAGAACAAAGTGAATCAAGCCAGTTTGCAGAGGTGAAGTCCCTCCAGCTGGCTTTAGAC
>VZTM01039307.1:118871-134258 GCA_013400555.1 Jacana jacana
TATAGCGGGACTCAAGAGCAGATCTAAGAAATTTTGCAGAAATAAGAAATTTATATACACCAGCAAGCACCAAAGTGCCAAATTTGGGTTCTAAAGTATCTTTCACCTCTTCTTGGGATTTTCAACTCTAAACCTGGAGTTAGACACCTAACCCAGTTCACCCTGGTTTCCTACCCAAGATGATAGATCTACTAGATGATGAAGGCTAGTGAATAAAGCAGTTGGTTCAAACTCCTATTTCAAATCAAGTGGAACAAGGATTTGAATGCAGGCTGTGTGTATCCAGTTTAAGTGTACCACCTATCAAAAGACCAACATATCTATACATGTGTTCTTGGCTGCACCAGTCACAGATACACAGATGCTCTCTGGGAGCTCATGGTCTTGGTGCCATGGACATGACAACAGTGAGTTTGGGAACCGTGCACCAGAACCTTCATCTTTTCTGGCATTATGAGCTAATACTCCAGAGGGGTCACTTCTTGCTAATGTGCTATAGAATTAAGGAGAAGCTAATGATGTTGTTTCTGAGAAGGTAATCATTGACTAAATATTAGACCTCTACAGTCATCTCCCAAATCCTCTGTCTCAGACACAAAAGAGAATGCACAAAGAAAAGATGCTGAATAGGGGGACTGCACATCCAATGGAACAGGATTAAGAAATTCTCTTTTAAAACTAGAACTGCTCTGTTGCAACCAGACATGCTGGTTCAGATGCTGCACTGGCCCTGCTAAGTCATTCAGGGTTACACAGGCAACACTGCTCAGCACCATGCTTACAGAGGGAAAGCTGCATTCCTTTAAAAACTACTTACGAGACGTCTAATACACTATGGGTTCCTTCTTTTACTCCCACTATGTTACCTCCAATTTAATGAAAGCAAAATTCCAACCAAGAGGAAAACTCAAAGGTACTGATTTGGGTGATAAATTAGTATCCATAAGGCAGTGGTTTAATTAATCACGTTTTGCTAGTGACTTTTGGTGTGATCCCAGGTGACTTAAACCTTTCTTTCCTGGAGCTACCTTTTATAAACTTGGATGATGCCATTGACCTCTATAGGCTGGTGACTTTTCACTTTCTACCCTTTCCTGCACATACATACATACAGAGGCAGATGAGCGCTCAAATACTCCCATAGTGGCTATTGGGAAGCTTAGATAAAGTTGGTGTAGAGAAGAAAGAGAAGATCCTTCCTGTCCTTCACATAATTCTTGTCCCTGCAGGACTATGGAAAACACCAACAGAAAAAGTGTTACTGTGCTTTAAATTCTTTAGTGACTTTAAATTCTTTAATGACATTAAATATATGCAACCTGTGGATAATTTGCTGCCAACAGAACTATTTTTAATTGGTGTGATGGTGGCAATATTGGACTATTAATCAAGTGTCAGGACTAGCTATTGTTCATGTACATAATAGGAAGATAAGCCTCATAGGAGTCCACAATATGAGACTGCTGATATACACAGGTGTTTACATATTGAGGTCTTTCTGAAGTGCAAAGTAATAAGAATTCACTTAAACAATGTGTTTAGACTAGATTTTCAGGGGAAAAAACCCACACTTTTTTTGAAACACAACAAAAAATACTTGTATATAGGACTTCTGGTTCATTGCATTCCCTGGGAACCTGGACCTCATGGCTGAAGGTCTTCAACAGAAACAAGTGTGGAAGTAATTAAAGAAAAATATCTTTTAAATACTTCCAAAGAACCTTTATTTCAAATATTGAATAGGAAGGTGTCCAGAATCAATTACATAGATATGCAGAGTAGGTCCAACAAGAAAGAATAAAAGGGTCTTAGTGAGGCTACCAGCCCAGGCCTGAAGTGGTGGGGTCTTTGCAGCAGCAGCAGCAGCGGACAACTCAAGGCTCTTGCAGCAGCCGGAGCACCCAGGGGTGACTGCAGTGCCAGGGATGGTGGGGAATCTCTGCTGCTGGATGAAAAGGAGTCATGTAAGGCTACAGCACGGCTCATTTACTGAGAGAGTTCCCAGCTCCAGGGTGGACTTACATGAGCCTCCTTTCATACTGGGACGTTACTGGAAAACAGACATTAGAGCAGATGATCTGCACCCTGTATTTAAACAGCTGCCTCAGCCCCTCTTCTTATATCTTTTTTTCATCTTCCGTCTTCACTCGTGTCCCATATGTAAAATGCAGTCAGTATTAAGAAGCAGCATGTAATGCTGCCAGAGGATCTGGGGTTATCCTTCAGCCCTCATCTCAACAGGTCATACTGGAAACTCCATCCTGGAGAGAAATTCAATCTGTGTAGTTTTCTTCTTCTCTTCACAACTGACTTTGACTTGAAGGCACCAGTTAAAGCAGAAAAAAACACTACACCCTGCTGACACAAGCAAAGGAAATAAAAATAAGAACAAAACAGGCAAGGGACCATTTTGGTTATACAAGCATACAGGCTGAAGCACAGCCAGGAGAATAAATGAACAGACAGGACAAAGAATGGGAAGGTTAAAATAAAATAATGAAACCATGTGAGATAGAGTCATTTAAGAATTCTGGAGACTGTTTGCAAAAAAGAAGATGGATAAGAAGAAAGATCATAGCAAGGGCACCATAAGCCATTAATTTACTTCTGAGAAATGTGTTGTGTTGGAAAGTCACCTCTTCTTCACCTTTAAATTCAGCCTTCATGTTGTTTCTGCAGCATCCAATATTTATTAAAGTCAAAAAGTATGTGACAGAAAAACATGGAGCAAAAAGGAGGACAAATTGTGAATACATATTTTTAAATCCCTCTCAGAAGTTTTTAATGGCCTGTACTTGCATCAGTATCAATCTTCTTGCAGAAGAAATAGCTGTGTGTGCTTCTTCTCTAAATTGTAATTGCTGTAAAAGGATTTTAAAAGGTGTTCCGTTTGAAATGTGTATTTACATTTTGGAAAACAGTAACTGGTGCACATAACACCAGTAAAACAGTTAATCTCTCAAGCAGCTAGCTGCATAAATTCTGTTCAATTTCTTGGCAACACTAGGAGCGCCAGTAACAAACGAGCATGTAACCCTGCTACTGCTAGACAAGTACAGAGCCTGAAACAGCCTATTTTCCTTACAACTTAAGTATGCATTGCTCAGTATGTTCCTTTCTGTTTTTCCAAGCATCAGGAAGAAAAGGTTAAATTGACCTTTTGACAATTGACAAACTGCAGTTTGTCAGTGCTTTCCCAAGAGAGCAGGGGGCTCTGGCTATCCAGAGCATCCACCATGGCTGGCCTCTCAGCCAAGCAATACAGTGATATTTTCAAGCTCTTCTGTATCACTTTCACACAGGGTGCAACAAATCATCTGGAGTAGAGAGCTGTAGCTCTTGTGCCTTCAGACACACCAGTCCACAGGAGACTGGAGTTTGCTGCCTGCCCAGCAGAACAGGAAGAAGAGTGAAGCCAGTCTGCAAGACAGGGAATTCTACCATGATTTTTCCTCTCCAATTCCATTTTGTCTTCTGTGCTCCTTCCTTCTTCTGCAGAACAGCTATAGAGCAGTGAGCTATTTTCCATGTGCGGCTGAATTCATTTGAGCAACTGGTTTTCTTATTTCTGCACTTCTGTTTTGGTTGCTGCTAGAAGTAGAAAGGCCAAAATGCCGTGAGAAAAATTACTCCCACAACATTTCAAGCATTGCTAAAACAAAAATTTATTTACATTGTGGAAAATCCTTGCCCTTTTAAGAGCTCTAGTCCAATTTTTGGGGCCTAAGTTATGTGAATCAGTCAGGGATATTCTTGTCCATCCTCTTCCCTTAATATTAACATGGAGGACAACTTGTTTTTGCTGGACAGCACATTTATCTAGTCAGTACAAGCACAAAGTGGAGCAAAACTGAATGAGAATGACTGCATTTTCTATTGGTTTCTAATCGGTCTTAAAGAAAGACAGCTGTTGAAAGAAAATGAGAAGCCAGATACATGGAGATCTGTTCATATTCCTTAATGTCTCTGTGCCATATTTAACCATAAGGGTGCAAATACAATATGAAAGTTAGACACTTCTGCTTACACAAACTTTTACAAAGAATCTTTTATATTTACATACACAATATAAAAGTTAAATGAAGTAAGCAAGGGAGGCTGTCACCAGAAGAGGAGAAATTGAGAGTTCTGGCTACAGATCTGCAAATTTGATCCTTTTGTATAAAATTTGCTAGAGGTACTATCAAAGAGCAATATGTTACTCATTATCTACTGGGTGACCTCCTGCCATGACCCCTTTAACAGAAAGCTTTCAGCAAAGGAGCAATTTAATTTTCTAAAGCTATTTACTTTTGTTGCACTCCCTAAAATGAAGCATGTTGTTTTAGGCATGTTGGTGAGAAGTCTGGTTCTGCTTATTAGACCGAAATTAGACATTTCAAGTCTCCCCAAATAGAACCATTTCAAGATTTGGCAATAACTTTAAGTGAATAGGAAGGGGTTTCCTGACCACAAAAAATGTACAAGTAGTTACTTTAATCTTTTATAAAGTCAGAAGCAGTTGGTGTGTTGTAAGAAAAGCCACTGTTGGCAGATGAACAATAGTTTAGTTTCCGCATCTGTAGTTACCAGCATGATTCAACCATAATGTGACCATGTCTAAAAGCCCAGAATGTAATAACTGAATAACTTTCTGGAAGATCACATTTACTCAGTTTTAAGGCCTGTGAGTTTCTGTGACAGAAAAATCCTTGAAAGTGCATAGGTGGGGTAGAGATGCGGTTAGATTAGGCACCCTAGTGTGCAGCCTGTCGCCTGTGGCATGTGTGGGCTTCCCTGAGATACCGCCACCCCACCCCAGCACCAAGGACCTTCACCAGATGCCTGGTCTTGGCAGGAAGGAGTGGCTGGGGCTGCACATGGAGACATCCTGGGAGGAAACAGGGACCAGATGAGCAGTGCTGAAGAATCCAGGAAGCCCTTTGAATGATAAAGATACTGACTGCACAGATAGGCCACTCGCTGCTCAGATGTGCTTCAGCAGCAGGCGGAAGCCAAGAGGAGGAAAGAAGGAGGTGGAGGAGGGTCTCCTCTGCCATCCCTTATGACTGTTTTCCAGATATACCCTGAGGCAGAAAAGGAGCACCAGGATGGGCAAATGTGGACCCTGACTGCAGGAGATGTGACAGCTCTAAGGTATCTCTGAGGAGAGGCTGAGGAAATTGAAAGATATTTAATGTCTAAGCTTAGATAAAAATTGCAGTTTACATTTTATTTCACATGTTTTCAGTCCTGTAAAGAAAGCCTGACTTCAGACCTTACTGACAAACAACAATTTTTTTATTTTACTCTCAAGCACCCTCTTGATGATGCAGGGAAATCAGGACAAATCCAACTGTCTGAACCAGGATATTTCCATAGGAAGCAGATGAAGGACAAAGTAAGGGGAAACACAGACTCAGAGAGAGCTGCACATGTGGGTGGCTTAGTGCCTGGAGAAGGTTACCTGCCAGCCTGCCATGGACCACCACAGACCACTGTGCTGCAATCCATGTAATGCAAAAGGATTAATTACTCCCTGGAAGAAGTAATTGACTCATAGAGAGCATAGGGCCCTCAGAGAGACCCGGAACCACGGCATCCCTCATCTCCTCTCATCAAAGAGAAATATACGCCCAGTGGACTTAGCTCTGTCTCTGAGGTTCCCACAGCACATGGAAGAAAACTCTTTGACACAGGTGGTGAGCAAGCCAACTAGGGAAAGTGCTGGACCTGTTGTTTGTGAACAGAGATGGATTTGTGGGTGTTGCAACAGCTGGAGGCCATCTTGGGCATAGTAATCACAAAACAATAGCTTTTAATTCTTGGAGAAGTAAGGAATGGGGTCAGCAGAACTGTTATTGTAGACTTCCAGAGGGCAGATTTTGGCCTGTTTAGGGGCCTGGTTGATAGAGTCCCTTGGCATGCAATCCTGAAGGACAAAGGAGAACAGGAAGGCTGGTCATTCTTCAAGAAGGAAATCTTAAATGTGGTAGATGATCCCTATGGGTCAAAGTGGCAGGGAAGAAAACTGGTCTGACCAAACAGAGAGCATTGGCTGGAACTCAGGAAGAATAAAACAGTTCATGACCTTTGGAAGAAGGGGCAGGGAACTAAAGAGGACTACAAGGATGTTGTGAGGATATGCATGGAGAAAATTACAAGGGCCATAGCCCAACTAGAACTTGATCTGTCTAATGATATAAAAGACAATCAAAATATTTTTATAAATGCATTAGCAATGAAAGAAGGGCTAAAGAGAATCTCCATTCTTTATTGGATGACAGGGAACATAGTGACAAAGGATAAAGAAAAGGCTGAGGTACTGAATGCCTTGTTTGCCTCAGTTATTAATAGTAAGACTAGTTGTTCTTGGGGTACCCAGCCCCCTCAGCTGGAAGACAGGGATGGAAGCAAAATGAACCACTCAAAATCCCAGGGGAAATGGTTAGCGAGCTGTTACACCACTTAGGCACATACAAGCCTATGGGGCCAGATGGGATCCACCCAAAGGTGTTGAGGAAGCCAGAAGAAGTAATCACCAAGCCACTTTCCATTATTTATTAGCAGCCCTGGTTAACCAGGGAGGTCCCAGCTGACTGCAAGTTAGCAAATGTGACACCCATCTACAAGAAGGACCACAAGGAGGACTCAGAGAACTAAAGACCTGGCAGTCTGACCTCGGTGGCAAGGAAGGTTATGAAGTAGATGATCCTGAGTGCCATCACGTGTCACGTTCAGGTGAATAGGCCCAGGGTTTAGGAAAACAGGTTCTGCTGCACTAAGCTGATCTTCAATGGCATTAATGACCAGCTTAGTGGACGAGAGAAAGACTGTGGATGTTGTTTACCTGGACTTTAGTAAAGTCTTTGACACCATTTAAACAGCACTCTCCTGGAGAAAATGACTGCTTGGACAGGTGTACTCTTTGCTGGGTAACAAATTGGCTCAGAGAGTGGTGGTGAATGGAGATAATCCGGTCAACAGTCAGTCACAAGTGGTGTTGTTCCCCAGGGTCAGTACCTGGGCCTGATCTCTTTAATACCTTTATCAATGATCTGGAGGAGGGGATCAAGTGCAGCCTCAGTGAGTATACACATCACACCAAGTTAAGCATGAGTGCTGAGTGTAGGAAGGTTCTACAGTGAAATCTGGACAGGCTGGATCAATGGGCTGAAGTCAATGGTAGGTTCAATAAGGCCAAGTGCCAGGTCCTGCACTTGGGTCACAACAATCCTCATGCAGTGCTACAGTACAGGCTTGGGGAAGAGTGGCTGGAGAGCTACCTGGTGGAAAGGACCTGGGGCTGTTGGTCAACAGCCAGATTAATACAAGCCAGCAGTATGCCCACATGGCCAAGAAGACTAACAGCATCCTCGCTTGTATCAGAAATAATGTGTCCATCAGGACTAGGGAAGTGATCATCTCCCTGTACTCAGCACTGGTGAGGCTGCACTTTGAGTATGTTCAGGTTTGGGGCCCTCACTACAAGAAAGACATTGAGGAGTTTGAGCATGCCCAGAGAGGAGCGATGAAGCTGATGAGGAGTCTAGAGCACAAGTCTTATGAGGAGCAGCTGAGGGAACTGGGATTGTTCAGCCTGGAGAAAAGGAAGCTGAGGGGAGACCTTATCACTTTCTACAACTACCTGAAATGAGGTTGTACCAAGGTGGAGGCTGGTCTCTTCTCTCAGGTAACCGGCAAGAGGACAAGAAGAAGTTGTTTCAGGTTACACCAGAGGAGGTTTAGATTGGATATTAGGAAAAAGTTTCTTCACTGAAAGGGTTGTCAAGCATTGGAACAGGCTGCCCAGGGAAGTCACCATCCTTGGAGATACTTAAAAGATATGTGAATATGGTGCTTAGGGACATGGTTTAATGGTGGACTTGGCAGTGCTTGGCAGTGACTTGGACTCAATGATCTTAAAGGTGTTTTCCAACCTCAACAATTTTATGATTCTATTGTTTCCAGTAATACTGTGGTTTTTAAGAATTTAAGTTTAATCTCCACTATGATGCTGTGTAATGTTGTTCATCACAATACTTTCCACATCTTGTCTCTCATATTTGCAGGTTCCTTAATTTTCAAATCCATCACACAGGCATCTCCAATCCCAATTGCAGGAAAAGCTTAAAATCTCACATATGTACATGCATCAGTAAAGAACCAGTAAATCAGCTTCCACAGACAGGAAGGATAGTAAGTGCTGCTTGCAGGTTTCACTGTTGCACATGATGGACTTGGAATAAAGCACTTTGGGTGTTCTGTTGTTTTTTTCTCTCTCTTTTAACCACTGTACTTGAGGACTTCTTCCTATTTGCACTTGTAGGGCTTCATGGGACACTAGGGCGTTCAGTGAAGTAAAATTCCGCTCTGATTCAGGTCTATTAAGAATAAAGTATATCCGAGAACCCAAGGCATATAGTCATGGTATTAATTTAGGTTCAACAAAAATGGTGATTTAATTGCTGTGAATTTTCTTTCCTTATTATACATTCCCCACTTTTCCACATTTCATATTCCTGAAGAGTGGTATCATTAGCCCCAAGTGTAGATAAGCAAAATTTTTCACTGCTGATTTGGGTCACATAGGACTTCCTTGCTTTTGTCCAGCCACTTTGGAATAACTAATTTTTCACATTTCTGTATCTTTGCATCAGTTCTTCATTTCTATAGCTTTGCATTTGTTCCTTTGGCCAAGCAAAAAAACCTAGAAAACCTCACTCTGTCAACATAAAACTTTTTTGGTATTTCTCTTCTTTCCAGTCTTTCCACCTTTCCCCAAATCCCCTCTTCTTCACCAAGTTTCTAGTCACATTCCACTGCCCGGATCTGCCTGCTATGCAAAGTGATTCCTTGCAAATTCTACATGGTTCTAAGTAGCAGACTGATCTGCTACTTAGTAGGTAATTATTAAAACAATTTGTCCATATTCATCAGTGGTGTAACTTCATTGATTTCAGTTGGAGTCACACCAGGAATTAATGTGGGCTATTAATTTTGCAGAAAGCTTCTCATACACAAGTATGTGTGTTGTGCAATTGCCAAGAGTGTTGATGACTGCTCCAGCTCCTATCTCCTGGGCAGATACCAGTTGCTTTGGGGAGCCCTACAGTGTCTTGTCATAAGAAGATTTAATTCCCTCTGGACGAAATCTTGTGGAAGCTAGTTTCTGTCCAACAGGCTTATTTGCTTTACTTCCTTGCAAATATTTAACATTTGTTTTTAAATTTCATGGAAAAGTATGTCAGTCCACAGTGCACAATACTTCTAACAACATGTGTTATCACTGTTGAACTGGTGTTAGGGGAAAAGATGCATCAAGCTTGCCTATGTAATGAACCTAAGCTCCCTTTCACAAGAGATCATTAAAACTGTTTTAATAAAGGGCTTGCATAAAATGCAGCAACACTGACCTAAAACCTGGAGCAACCAGATTGCCATGCAACACTTTTTCTTGCGTATAGCCTTCTCATGGTACTGGTACTGACATACTTGGTAGCCTTCTCATGCAAATGAAAATCTGGAAATTTTTCTTTGAATAAAACATAATGTGAGTGACAGGCTGAAGTTTAGTGCTCCTAAGGTTTTGTCATGTGATACAAAGATTAATTTTGTGCTATGATCATTGATCTTAGCTATCATAAGGGGATGAATGATTTTTAATGGCAAGTCTCAAAGACTGGTGCTGTAGAAGTAGGTAAAGAAGACTTGGGAAAAGGAGAAGTCTATCAGATAGGTAGGAGATATTTCAAGTTTCTGCCATCTGACAAGGGGTGCCATAGGGATATTACAGACTACTGATAGTAAGCACATACATTAATGAAAATAACTATTCTTTTTAATCAATTATGTTTTATTTTTAATAAAACACATTTTTAAGTGCATAATCAAACCTCCTGTAGACATTGCTTTATACCTGTATTGCATATTGACAGGTCTGTTGTTGCATTGCACGTTGCCTTCACAACCCAAATGACTACAAAGTCAGATTGTTTGAAAATCCTAAAAATTCAGTGGCTCAGAGAAGATCATGAAACAGTAGTATAATGATATTGATGGCAGACATGTGCAACTACTATACAACTTAACAAAAAACACATAAACTGTGCATGAACCTAACCAAGCACAAAGAATTGAGAAATTTGTGGCTGCAAATTAGAATTTGTCCCTTTGGAACAACAAGCTCTGTTTGAAAAAGCAGTTTTGAATGGCCAGTCTGCATACTCAAAGGATAAGGTCATGTTTTCATCTCAGTGTGTCCTGTCTTTCTACAAAAAGAGAAAGGGGTAGCAGTGCTAAGAACTCTAATTCCATAAATAACTAAAGAGCAAGGTTTCTCAGCAAAGTGTGGCTGATCTGACTATGAAGACTATCCTTTGCTACATATAGCTAAAGAACAAATATTTTAAAAAGATCAGAGGAAGAATAAAAATAAGCTACATACAGCCAAGCACATTTTTGAAATGCAGGTTTGAAGTTTAGCACTAGCTGAATCCATGGACAGCAGGAGAAGATACCATCTCCTGTCCTGTAGAGAAAATTCCTGCTGAGGCACAAGTTTCCAGTGAGCCAGATATAGGCAACAGTAGCTGAGGCATCTGTTGAGGGCAGCAGACTACCTGGTCAGTAAAAAGGCATGAGTGACACTTGGCCTTGCTCTCCACATCACCTGCACCAGACAAGATGAAGACAGCATAGCTCAAAGGGGAGTCTGAGGCCCTCAAACTCCATCTCAGGACCAGTGGCAGGGTACAAGTGTATAACATTTCTGGTGCCAGATCTACAAATGAATGAGTAATCCAAGCCCATCAACAAGAGTGGGATTATTCAGTAGTAATTTTATTACATGGTCACTTGAATTAGTCCTCATGCAGCCACAGGTGGAGGCTTATCTTCATAAGTCTCTCAGAGGCAAGTCACAGAACCAGTTTTGAGACCATCACCAAGGAGGTCCTGTCCTACCTGCCATTTAACCCTTCTGCTAAAGAGCTGCTCAGGGGAAAGTCTGTCACTGACCTCAGTAGAGCCACGGGAAGCAGCGCATGGCCAGGGCATCTCCACTTGATGGGACATGCTGGCAGGGCTATCAGCAGCACAACAGCATTAATAACACCCACATGAAATGGAAGTAGAAAAGGAAAAGGGAAAAAGGAAAAAGTTTCAACAGATCCAGCTCACATGATAATTAGAAAGTAGAAAAATGGGATTCAGAAGGATATTTTTAAAGATAAACAAAAATATCATGGGAAGAGAAGAGAAATTTTCAATCCAATCTCTCCAGAATGAGGTGTATATGTCCAAGACCATAAGACACATGGTTTGAGGACAAGGAAGCACTGGGCACAATTTCATATCACCTCCATGGGGTAATGGTTGAGGTTTGATCACAGCACCAGCTGGAAGTTCAGCAGAGGGAAATGGGTGGAAGAAGCATGCAGAGAGATGTGGAGTAGAGGGAATGGGCAGCAAAGTTCACCAGAGCTTTGTTAGGTACACAGGAGCCAGAAGTTGGGCAATTGTTTAGATTAATCACTTATTTCGGTGCTTGTGTTCATGACATTAACCTCTAAGCAATTTTCTCCTTCCCCCTAAGAGTTCCAGTGTGTAGCAGAGCTGTAGGAACCCCTTATTGAAAAGCCAATAAATCATGTACACTTTGCTCTTTGGTGATCCAGGATGCCACAGAGGCCCTCCAGGATCAGATAAAGCTACTGGCTGGCACACAGGGCACCATGCCATCACATCTGAGCCTGCCACAGCCCCTTCCAGCTACCCTCTTCCAGACAAAGAGCACAGCAGAGCTAAGCACCAGGACCTGAATGCCTGGCTGAGGTGGACTCACCCGCCTAGGAGAGCTAGCATGAGTAATTAACACCTCCCATCCTGGAAGCACTAAGAGAGTCAGATTTCTCCCCTTTCCCACTTTTCTCCCTTCTGTCAGAAGGAGGAGCAGGGACTGCAGTGTGTAGTGGTTGTGGCAGCAGGACTGACACCTCCTTTCTCACTCTGAAAGACCAGCAGACAGACCACAACCTGCACATAACAGCCCTGCCCAAGGGAGGGACATTCACAGGTTGTGAATAAGCCACTTCAGCCACCACCCAGTTCCAATTTTTTACTTTTCACTATTTTTTTCCTCTGTAAACTAATCAATACATTTCAAGAGGCTGGCATGAATTCTGTAGTGCACTTGCCACAGCAGATCAAATTGGTCTCTGGACTCAAAACCTCAAAGCATGCTCCCTGTTTCTCACAGAAAAATAAAGAGATGCACCATCACCTCTGAACTCTGTATGGCCAGTTAGTGCCCCAAAAATCAACACAGGAGCATCAGCAACACTATCTTTTACAAGTAGCAGGACAATAGCAGCCCATCCGGACAACACCGCATGAGTCGGTGAGGACAGAGATGCCCACAAGTTAGATGGAGGGTCCCACAGCAGCCACTGCTGAGCCCTGCAGTGCTATGAGGAATGAGGTTGGTTGGGTAAAACCCCTTCATGCCCCCAGCTGGAGCCAGGCAAGGGGTAGGCAAGACTTAGAAATTTTCACAAAGAGGCCCACGTAGCCACAGCAAGCTTACGCTGCAGCACATGACTATGTTTTCATTTTCAGACATATAATCAGCCAAAAAGCCTTTCTGTTCCTGGTGAGGTTCTTGAATTCATTTGCAGCTCAAAGAGCAGACCATGGTGGCAGGAGGCAGGGTAGGAACCTGCCACCTTCAGAGCCCTGGGCATCATGGGGATCTATGGGGGACACCAGGGAAGGAGTACATACTTATCACACATGGGATGGCCTGGAGACACGGGAGCTGCACAGAGGATGGGGGAGAGACAGATGTAGGCAGGGCCACCAGCAGAGGTTAATTTTACAAATTGAAACAACAACAATAATGGTACAGGCGTGACAAGCCTCGTCACAGCTGGTTTGGGATTCAGCCAGCTTTATGTTGTTTTGATTAGCCTGACGTTCGGCTGGTGGGATGCTTGTATGGGCACATATGTGGGCGGGAGGATAAACACAGCTGAGCAAATCTGGTCCCTCATCTTGCTTCTGCACAAGCAAATGGTTTTATCCTCAACTCGGATAAGAGCCATAGCTGTCCTCCCTCTCACATCCAAAAAGGTGCAGCTGTATTTAATGGCTATGTATCACAGGAGCATTTGTGGCAATTTTGCCGATGTTTATTGCTATAGACAAAGTGTAAATACTTTTAATGCTGTGTCAAGCTGGTGAAACTCAGCTGTGAAGAAGGAAAAAAATAAAAAGGTACCAAATCACTTGAGGAGAGAAGACAAGAAAACAAGCAACATCCGACAGAGAAAATACATCAGTTTATATGGTATTCTTCCATATCAGACCACTCCAGAAAGCACGCTTTCAACCAGCTCTTCGCTGCAGAAAGCCAGACAGACCTCAATCAAAGCTCATATTTTTGTTCCTCTGGTGTATTAATGGCAACTGGTTGTAAACACAAACTCTGCCTGAAAGAGGAGTCAGCTCTAGCGCACTGCGGAAGGGAGACATAGGGAAAATATTAAGGCAGTAGCAGGGAAGAAAGCAAATGTATTAACAGATCGAAAAAGAAAAACATCATCAGCCTCCCAAGGTAAATTATTTTGGGGTTCTCCATCCTCTTCAGATATGCTCTGTACCCAGTATTCCTGCCCCTCTTTTAAATGGATGGTTTGACATTCTCCAATTCCACAACCTTTAAAAAAGACAACATATCTTTCCTGTAATTTATATGGAAAGATAATAGAAAATTATCTTAAACTTACAGCCACATAAACTCTGTCTTCCCCTGTAGCTTCTGAGAATTGGAATTGTTTTCATGATGAATGGTTACATAAATTATAGCAGTCAAAAGCCTCTGCAGGCGTTAATAAATGAGCACAGATGGCTGAAAAAGCACAGCCAAGACTTTATACCTCACAAGGTATAAAGGTTGTAAACTCGGGCCTACAGTTTGCTAATCCCCCACCCCCAACAACATCTCAGTGCCTTGTGAAATCTCCATAACCACTGAATTTCTGTTGAGAGCATCCAACACATCAGAGTTGTGTTGGTGATAACCCACAGATTATCACTACCTTCTTTGCCAGAGGTTCCTCCTCTCCTGTTTCTGCCATCTAAGGTATGGGTGTGCACATACCCACTAACTCACCTTGTGTCTGCCAAAGGACTTCAAATCACATCAGCTACCTAAATTGATTTGATCGATTTGATCGTAACAACTGCACCAGGAGAGAATCACCAAGCCTTTCACCAGCAAAATAGTTTTAAGACTCTTCATCAATCTATTTACATGTATTAACACTCAGAGTTTGATACAAAAGACTACTTTATCTCCAGTTCTGCTATCTGTCCCCCTGCCAGTGATATCCTTATTAATTAGAATGCAATAAGGATAACATACTTAAGCAATAGCAGAGCAGGAGGTGGAAAGCCGACATGCTTTATGCCCATCTGTGAGTTGGAAGGGAACCAAGGATTTAAAAAATAAGCATAAAATAAGGGATACAGATGTTCAAAAGGAAGAGGAAAATGGTTTGCCCGACACTAACTGCCTCATGCTTGCCTGCATAAGGAAAATCTCCCACATTCATGCAAACAGGAGGTGAGTGGAGCCTATTGATATGAATTTACTCAAGCAAAGGGTGCTATATGTCCAATATAATTTAACTTGCCTTTTGACTCTGCCACATAGAATCACAGAATCATAGAATCATATAGGTTAGAAGAGACCCTTGGGATCATCAAGTCCAACCATCAGCCCTACTCTACAAAGTTCTCCCCTACACCATATCCCTCAACATCCAATCTACTCTTAAACACTATTTTTTATGCAAGCCAGGATGCCATTGGCCTTCTTGGCCACCTGGGCACACTGCTGGCTCATGTTCAGCTGCCGTCAATCAGCACCCCTAGGTTCTTTTCCGCCAGGCAGATCTCCAGCCACACTTCCCCAAGCCTGTAGCAATGCATGGGGTTGTTATGGCCCAAGTGCAGGACCTGGCACTTGGCCTCATTGAAGGCCATGCAATTAACATTGGCCCATCTATCCAGTCTATCCAAGTCCCTCTGTAGAGCATCCCTGCCCTCAACAGATCAACACTCACACCCAACTTGGTGTCATCCACAAACTTACTGATAGTGTTTTCTATATCCCTATTGACATTATCAATGAAGATATTAAAAAGGAAAGGCCCTAATACTGAGCCCTGAGGAACACCACTTGTGACTGGCCGCCAGCTGGATTTAACTGCATTGAGCACCACCCTTT
Source organism: Jacana jacana (assembly GCA_013400555.1). Taxonomy (NCBI): domain Eukaryota; kingdom Metazoa; phylum Chordata; class Aves; order Charadriiformes; family Jacanidae; genus Jacana; species Jacana jacana. The sequence goes on from VZTM01039307.1 coordinate 134,143, forward strand.
GGGATCGTCCTTCCAGCCAGTGCTTCCATCCAGCAGATCGTACGCTCATCGAGGCCATGAGCAGACAGCTTTTCCATGAGAATTCTGTGGGGGACAGTGTCAAATGCTTTTCTAAG
>VZTM01039309.1:9455-32290 GCA_013400555.1 Jacana jacana
CCATGAGCCAGCACTGTGCCCTCATGGCCAAGAAGGCCAAGGGCATCCTGGGGTGTAGTAGAAGGGGGGTGGTCAGTAGGTGGAGAGAGGTTCCTCTCCCCCTCTACTCTACCCTGGTGAGACCCCATCTAGAATATTGTGTCCAGTTCTGGGCCCCTCAGTTCCAGACGGACAGGGAACTGCTGGAGAGAGTCCAGGGCAGGGCTACCAAGATGATGAAGGGAGTGGAGCATCTCCCATAGGAGGAAAGGCTGAGGGAGCTGGGTCTCTTGAGCTTGGAGAAGAGGAGACCGAGGGGTGACCTTATTAATGTTTATGAATATGTAAAGGGTGAGTGTCAGGAGGATGGAGCCAGGCTCTTCTCAGTGACGTCCAATGACAGGACAAGGGGCAATGGGTGCAAGCTGGAACATAGGAGATTCCACTTAAATATGAGGAAAAACTTCTTCACAGTGAGAGTGACTGAACCCTGGAAGGGGCTGCCCAGGGAGGTTGTGGAGTCTCCTTCTCTGGAGACATTCAAAACTCACCTGGAGGTGTTCCTGTGTGATCTGACCTAGGTGTTCCTGCTCCAGCAGGGGGATTGGACTAGATGATCTTTCGAGGTCCATTCCAATCCCTGATATTCTGTGATTCTGTGTGATTCTGTAAACATCTCAAACTCTTACTGTCTTGAGCTGCCTCTGCAAAACGCCTCAGAACATTTACCAGCAGAACCCGGCACACGACGAGGATTATCATTTCTCATCTCTGCCGCTAACGATCCAGCTCCCCGGGCAGCGTTTCCTGCACAGGCTCAATAATCACTACAAGGATGTGTCACCAAGCAGCCAGTCAACATCCACCAAAGTCTGTCTTAACACGTCGAAAATTCAGGGGTTTGGAGCATCCTCTCCCTCGTACCACGCACAGTCAAAATCCAGAGCTGGAGACAGAGAGGAGGAAGATATTTGGAAACTTGGTACGTGCCTGTAAATTTCAGACTAGGAAAATTGTGGGGCCTTGGAGCAGCCGTGCTGCATGTGTTACAAACGCTGCATTTTATCAAACCATTTCCTGTAAATGTAATGGTTGGGGTTTTTTTCCCCCCTCTCAGCACTAGAAATTCCTTCTGTAGAATACGAATTGTTACACCCGGCACTCTCTACTTTGAAATGGGACCAGTATACCAGCATTTTCAGAGAGTTTCGACCCTCCCGCTGTGCTGGTATCAAAGTACACGACACCTCGGGCTGGAAAAGCATTTATTCTCCAGAATTTTTTTCTTCTTATTTCACAGAATCATACAGGTTGGAAGAGACCCTTGGGATCATCAAGTCCAACCATCAGCCTTACTCTTACAAAGTTCTCTCCTACACCAGATCCCTCAACACCACATCTCATCTACTCTGAAACACAGTCAGGCATGGGGACTCCACCAACCTCCCTGGGCAGCCCATTCCAGGGTCTGACCACTCTTTCTGTGAAGAATTCTTTCCTCGTGTCCAGCCTAACCCTACCCTGCTGCAGCTTGAAGCCATTCCCTCTTGTTCTAGCACTAATTGTCCGTTGAGAAGAGACCAGCACCAACCTCTCTACAATGTCCTTTCAAGCAGTTGTAGAGGGATGAGGTCTCCCCTCAGCCTCCTCTTCCTCAAACTAAACAATCCCAAATCCCTCAACTGTTCCTCATAACATTTATTCTCCAGGCCTTTCACCAGTTTTGTTGCCCTCCTCTGCACTCGCTCCAGCACCTCGATATCTCTCTTGTGTTGAGGTGCCCAGAACTGGACACAAGACTCAAGGGGTGGCTTCACCAGTGCTGAGTACAGGGGGACAATCACCTCCAGACTTCTGCTGGTCACACTATTTCTTATGCAAGCCAGGATGCCCTTGGCCTTCTTGGCCACCTGGGCACACTGCTGGCTCATGTTCAGCCACTTATTTCAAGCAATAATTCCAAAACATAGCAAAGTTTTTGCCTTCTGCTGCCACTGAGCACCAGTTGCTGCACCAGTGAGACGGAAAAAGGCCGGAGCCATGATTTTAAAACAGCTCTTTTTTTTTCATCTATGATTTTTAGTTGTCAATACAGCTGAGTATCTTATGGGTGGGAAATCAAGGCAGTGAGTGAAGCCACCACCACAAACCTCTAAAACCTGCAGGACAGTGTGTAAACACAGTAATGCTCTTTTACTCTCCATATAAACTCCAAAAATCTCACTGCCCAGTAACAAAAAACGCCACCAAAACCCAACCAACAAGGAAACAAAACCCTCTGGCAGTTATTTTTATTCACAGCCAGTAACGCTGCAAAATACGTAACAGGGTTGACACAAGTAACTTCAACATTTACTAATTACTTGGGGCTATTTTTCATTTTACTGATTTGCTGGAGTGTCCATTACCACATGAAATTATACCAGCTTTTTCCAAAGAGATATTTCCAGTGAAGTCAGTGGGGATTCAACAAGGCCAGGACCATCATATAAATAGAAAATCAGAAACCAGTATTTCCATAAGAAACCACTCAGGTTTATTTGATTAGCAAGCACTTAGAAGTGACTCACACTGACACAGCCTATAGTAATCCAATCTATTTGTGACCAAAAAAAATCCAACCAAATTCAAAGGAAATCTTAAATTTAGAGAACCACCTCTGTGGATTCTCACATGGTTGGTTTTATTGGAAGAAATCACATTAGCTGTTCTCTCCAAATGAATTTTAGCAATTTTTGGGTTGTTTTTTTTTTGTTAATACCGTGAGTGTGGTGTGTTCTTAGCAGTAGGAGCTGCCACGCTGAGCACAATCAGAGCAGGATAAAAGAGTCTGGAGTGGGAACACAGCGGTTCTCCTGCCCCATGAACCCGCACGCAGACGTTGCGCCGAAAGGAGTGGGAAGAAGCAAAGCCATTAAAACCACCTCACTCAGCTTTTCCTTGGGAAAATTAAGGGAGGTCGTTGGATCTCTGGTGGCAATCACCATGATCCCTTCTGCCTGCACAGTGGTTTTGATTTCCAAGCTGGCATTTCTCGGGGAACCATGACTCGTCTCTAGGGAATGTTGCTAAATCCTAATATACACTGAGGTGTTCTGGCAGGGACAAGTGAAGCATCAGAGCTTTACTGAAATCCTGAAGGATGCTTTCACAGCTCTCACACCTCCTATAAAAGAGGACAGCAAGCAGGGAGGCTGAGGCTGGTGTGTAGCTTATTTCTATAAATACTCCTTCGCAGCAATTAAAAGAATTTGTTCTTCGGCACGAAACTTCTCAATAGTGCCATAAAGAACAACAGCCTTTAAAAAAAGATGCATTATTGAATATTCTATACTAAAAGGAAATATAAGCCAAGGTGACACCAGCGAGAGCGTGGGGTCATGCATCGGGCTGTTGCCTCGATTGCCGCTTACTGTAAAACCTTCAATCAAATGCTACCTGTGACACCGTGAGGATATCTGGAAGCCGCCTTTCTTCTGCCATCCACCAAGCAAAGATCCACATCCAGAGTTGGAAATCACTGAGCACAGGGGTGAAAACTTGTTTGTAAGAGCCGGCTGCCCGATACGCTGAAGTGACTGGGATTCAGAGCACCGCTGTGCCACCCTCACCCATACCCCCTGGTTAAGTTAAATCAAAGACAACGGGACATATCATCACCGAGAGGCTCATCATCACAGCACAAGAAGCACATAGACCTGTTGGAACAGGTCCAGAGGAGGTCACAAAGGTGCTCTGAGGGCTGGAGCCCTTCTGCTGTGAGGACAGGCTGAGAGATTTGGGACAGTTCAGCCTGGAGAAGGCTCCAGGGAGACCTTTTAGCAGCCTTACAGTCCCTAAATGGGCTACAGGAAAACTGGGGAGGGACTCTTGATCAGGGAATGGAGAGATAAGACAAAGGGTAACAGCTTTAAACCTAAAGAGGGTAGACTTAGATTAGGTATCAGGAGGAAATTTCCTTTGAGGGTGGTGAGACACTGGCCCAAGTTCCCAGAGAGGCTGTGGATGCCCTATCCCTGGAGGTGTTCAAGACCAGGTTGGATGGGTTTCTGAGCAACCTGGTCTGGTGGGAGGTGTCCCTGCCCATGGCAGAGGGCTGGAACCAGACAGTATTTAGGATATCTTCCAACCCAAACCATTCTATGATTCTGTGACCTTAATTTTTTACGCACACTTCCCTTCATGCACACATACCCACTCTTAACAGATCTCCCTTAGTGGCTACTCTACAATCCTAAGAAGCAGTACATTGTAGCCTTGGGATAACCAATTTAGAGTGATCCACGCTCAAGCTAAGAATCAGTGTGAAAACTACATGTATTGGTTTTACCACAAAATAAAGATATTCTCTCAGAGAGCCCCCGAACCTCCTAAGATCTAAAACGCTCACCATATCCTGCACCTCCTGAGAATTTGGTCACGACCACCTCAGACCTTGCCCAAGGACACTCAGAATAAAGGTCAGGAATTACTCAGTGGGCAGAAACATTCATGGTATGGAACGGTTTCAACTGCAACCCATGGAACATCAGATCTTGGCGTGAGGGAGCGCGTAAGGGATGACAATCAAAACAGCAGAGTGCAAGGGGGCAGCGCACGATTCCGTTTGTTTGAAGGACAAGGTTAAGAAAACCCATTTTCTAGCACAATGAATTTGTGTTTTCAAAGCTCAACCTCCCTGCCCTCCTGAATTTTCCAGATCTGGGAGAGTTGTGGGGTTGGGTTTTTTTTTGTTTTTTTGAGAAGTTCTAGCCTCTACATTACAGCAAAATGCTGTAAAATTTTCAAATAGCTGTATTTTGCGCTAACCCTAATTCGTAATCATTCTGGCCTTGCAACCATAGTGTGAAATTTCCTGAGCTAGACAGCTGGGAAGGGGGGGGTGTGAAGAGTGGGGGCGGTGTTGGGTTTTTTTATTATTATTGCACTTCTGGTATTCAACCCTTCCACTCTGTAAAATCCATATTCGGAAGCCTGTGAGGATGAAAAAGATGCTTTTACGTACAGGTATTCGGTCAGATTCCGCATTTGCAGTAAGTTAATTCCTCTCCCTTCATATTTACTTCAGTGATCAATATATATACATACACACATATATATTTCCAGCCCGTAGCCCTAAATAAGGTAAAAAGTTGTGCTGCTCAGAAAATTTTGTCCATATGAGGCTCTCTGTAATGACTTTTTTCCTCTTCCAAACCCTTTAGCAGACACCTACTGAGGAATGCTTTCGAATGAAACCGAGGAAGACCATTCCCTGAGCTTGCCGTACTGTTACGAAATTAAACCTTGACTCAAGTTCTAGGGAAGGATCACCATTTTTTCACATAAATCTGTGATGAGTTTTGACTGAAGCCCTCAACTCTGCCTTCCCATGCCCTGAATTTTGCACTTCATTTCCTATTCCAGATCTGTCACAACAGCAAGACGGTTTTGCTCCGTCATTCTCAGATCTCAGTCAAACCCAACACTAATGGAACCTGGCTGGGGACTGATAACAGAAAAAAACTCACTTTCAGGCAACCTATGAAAATGAAGTCTGCTTTTACTACCTAAATGGGCATCGGGCACAGGCCTTTGGAGACAAATGCATTCAGTCAGGTTTCATGGCTCAGGGGCACTCAATACACGTTGGATCATCATCCTGTAGTGGGCAACTTACAGAGAATCACAGAATCATTTAGGTTCAAAAAGACCCTTAAGATCATTAAGTCCAACCATCAACCCAACACTCCCAAGTCACCACTAAACCATGTCCCTCAGCACCACATCTGCATGTCTTGTAAATACCTTCAGGGATGGCAACTCCACCATTTCCTTGGGCAGCCATTCCAATGGTTGATAAAGAGAATTCTTTCCATGAAGAAATTTTTCCTAATATCCATCCTAAACATCCCCTGGTGCAACTTGAGGTTGTTTCCTCTTGTCCTATCACTTATTAGTTGTGAAAAGAGACTGAGAGAACATACCTAGAACTGTTTTATAACACAAATAAACAAGAAAGTCATACTCATGTTCAATTTCTTATGCAACTACTGGTTAACTTCCTATTTTTTTTATCCCCCCCCCCAAAAAAAAAACTTTCTACTCTTAACAATACCTTAAAGGTCACTACCCCTACCCTCCCACCCCCATCCCATGCCAGTAACTATGAAAAGCACCATTGGGCTATTCCATGGATCATCTCCCGAGGTTCAAAGGCAGACGACGTCACTGCATTTCAGCCTCTGTAATATTTTTCTTTAGACAGGTACAAGTTGTCTCAGGAAACATCTTGCACACATCCCATCGACAAGATTAATCTGTTCAACACCTGATGATTCACTCACCCACATGTTAAAAGTCCACACGAAAATGACTCATTCCGTCCGTAAGAATAATCACCCGGGATACCAAAGTCCCCTCATCTAAAGTCCCCTCATCTTTTCCAGAGCTGGTAACCACGTTCTTACGCAGAGCAAGTGGATGGTGGGCTTTTCTGTTGCAGCATGGGTGACATCAAGAAACAACGGATATGGGACTGGTAATTCTATAAACAACGTAGATAAAAATAAATGAAAGTAAGATTGTAGATAACCAAAGCACTGGCAGAGGAAATAACACTCCATAGAATCACAGAATACCCTAGGTTGGAAGTGACCTCTGAGATCATAAAGTCCAGCCATCAACCCAACATTGACAACAGCCATCACTAAACCACATCTCCAAGCACCACATCTACTCATCTTTTAAATACCTTCAGGGATGGTGACTCCACCACTTCCCTGTGCAGACTGTTCCAACCCTTTCAGCGTAGAAGTTTTTCCTAATATCCAGGCTAAGGTTCCCATGACACAACTCAAGGACTTTTCCTCTTGTCTTATTGCCTGTTACTTGGTGTAAGGGACTGATTCCCCCTCACTACACCCTCCTTTCACGGAGCTGTAGAGAGGGAAAAGGTCTTTCCACAGCATCCTTTCCTCCAGGCTCAACCACCCCAGCTCCCTCAGCCACTCCTCAAAAGACTTGTTCTCCAGACCCCTCACCAGCTTCACTGCCTTCCTCTGGACATGCTACAGCATCTCAATGTCTTTCTTGACGTGAGGAGCTCAAAATCTTGCACAGTACTCAAAAAGTGGGGCCTCACCAGTGCTCGAGTACAAGGCAATGATCACTGCCCTACTCCTACTCATCACATTGTTCCTGACATAGGCCAAGATGGTGTTGGCCACCTGGACACACTGATGGCTCATATTCAGCCAGGTGTTGACCAACACCCTCGGGTCCTTTTCTGCCAGGCAGCTCCAGCCACTCTTCCTCAAGCCTGCAGCGCTGAAGACAACGCATGATTTTAATCCTAACAAATCAGCTCCCCTGCTTGAAGAAGGAACAGAGGCTACTGCTCCGTGACTTGGACACTTCCAATGCAAAAACAGGCTCTGAAGGAACTGCACTGAATCACCCCGGTACGGACTGTCAGTGCCGGGCAAAGCCATGTCGAGGGCTCGGCTGATGACATCATCTTTCAGTGTTTACGAAATAAATCAAGCTAAAATTCTAAGCTAGAACTTCATGTCCAGTTCTGATATCCACCCTGCAAAGATCCCCAAGTACTGGCAAGCGTTCAAGGGAAGACCTCAGAGAACATCAGTCTGGCTGGGACACAGATTCACAACGCTGGGTCAGAGGTCTCACTTCAGTAAGAAGATGGATATAGGACCTTGTTTTTATAGGTACTTAATGAATACGGCAAATAACAAACAAGCTTGCAATCCCTGGAGAGAAAGGCACAGCAAGATACCACAGCTGGAATCCGAACAGGCTCAAATTTGAAATCATTTGTCACTTTTTAGCAACAGATTGTTAAATACTTACCAGCACTCGGTGTGTTAGGACCGGAGAGCTCTCTAACGGCACTCCGAGACCCGCTGGTATGGAAAGATTCTCATCATCTTACATGCAAAACCAAACTAGATCACAGGCCTGATAAAAAACACGACTCTAAAAACTCAGTAAAACTTAGCTATGAAATCCTAAATCTAGTACTGAAGTTAATTTTCATGTGTAATTTTATTCTTACTGCTATGCACGCTGCCTGGCGATGAACTGTGCCCTTCTGACTTGAAATGGAGATGGTTTTCCCCTCAGTAAACTTATCTGCAAAAATACAAGCATGGAAAATACCTGATCTACTCTTTTTCTTTCGCCTCATCGCTTCAAAAAGTAACATGGAAGCTAAAGGCAGAAATGCAAGAAAATATACAAGACCTTCATTTAGGGGAGGAACAGACTGTAAGTTAAATCATGAATTATTAGAATATGATGAGAATTTATGTAAAAAGAGGACGTTAGTTTAGCCAAAAAAGCAATTAACTGAAGTGAATGGAGACACGTTTGCTACTTTCATGACAGAGCTCCCTCCTCCCAGCCCTCCTATCATCCAAACACTTTTTACTGTCATAACTTCTCTCCTTCCAGAACCTGAATTTTTGACTACAGCTGAGAGGGTACCAGGAGGGATCAAAGTGGACAGAGCCCAGAGTTTTGCAATACAGTAGAAGATAAGATCTTTTTGAAGCTCGTCCTGTACCTCCACAGCTGGCAGTGCCAGGGTGCAGAGAGCCCATCAGTCACACCTCAGGTGGAGCGAGAGAAGGAAGGGGAACGAGAAGAACCCTACTCATCAACGTCACAAATGTGTCGTGACAGAGGAGTAACACTGGAAGAAGCACTGTAGGAAAGGAAGTTTGTTTCTTGACACACAAAGGAAACAGAGGATACAGATTCTGAACACTGAAGGTGAGGAAGAAGAAAATGAGAATGAAAAGCCAGCACCGGTTTACATATTTGACCCTTGATCTCTATTGAAATCATCTTCTTCCAGAAACTGCACTGAACACCCTGTGTCTAATAGTATCAATTGGAAACTCACAAGTTGTTCAGGAACTAAAGAGAAAGTCACATCTTGTGGGTATTCAATCTTAAATGTTTACGCTTTTTTTTTATTCCATGCGAGGTCTTAAATCTTCAAAATCTGTTTCTACACAGAGACTCTTTTTTTTCCTGTGAAGCTCAGCTCAGGAGCACAGGTCACTCCTCTGCTTTACTCACCCTTTGCTACCCGGATATTAAATCACATCCCTCTGAAATTCTCACTCTTTCCCTACTGCCAGCAAGTGAATTCACACAGAACCGGACAGGGCACCTTAAGCCACCCATGTTCACTTGCTTCTAATACTGTATTTCAAAAAAGAACATTGAATTAAACAGAACGAGGCATAACTGACTCATTTTTAATTCTGAGTCATCCCGAACCTGTGGATTCCTGTGTCAGACTAGCTGTAGCCTGAAGAAGGTATCAGAAAAGGGCCATTTCTAATCAACTTCAGAATCGTGAAACTCGCCAAGCAGGCAGCAGTCACTGGCCACCATTTTCAGTGTATACTGAAAAAAACCAACAAAAAAAACCCCAACACAGAATCACAGAACATCAAGGGATTAGAATGGACCTTGAATGATCATCTTGTCCAATCCCCCTGCCAGAGCAGGAACACCTAGAGCAGGTCACACAGGAATGTGTCTGGGAGAGTTTTGAATGTCTCCAGAGAAGGAGACTCCACAACCTCCCTGGGCAGCCCCTTCCAGTGTTCCCTCACCCTCACCATAAAGAAGTTTTTCCTCATATTTAACTGGAATCTCCTCTGTTCCAGCTTGCACCCATTGCCCCTTGTCCTATCATTGGATGTCACTGAGAAGAGCCTGGCTCCATCCTCCTGACACTCACCCTTTCCAGATTTATCAACATTAATAAGGTCACCCCTCAGTCTCCTCTTCTCCAAGCTCAAGAGACCCAGCTCCCTCAGCCTTTCCTCCTATGGGAGATGCTCCACTCCCTTCATCATCTTGGTAGCCCTGCCCTGGACTCTCTCAAGCAGTATGATAAAAGTTTTGAACAAACAGAGCAGGTAAGATAATCCACACTGTGTTTCACAGGAGATAAAAGCAGGGGAAGTCCTCTCCTGACTTGTCCTGTTCTAACTACCGATCTTGAGCTCGGAGGAAACAAACCCCCTCCTTGACAGCATTGCTTAGGACAAACACCCTCACAAAAGCCTGTGCTGGGGGCTGCCCGTACACCCACCACACACACCACATCCTAAAGAAGCGCCAGTTCTGCCTCCTGAGGCCAGGGGGTAACCTCTCCACCTTCTCTCCACACTTCCATTTCATCCCGCTGTAAAATCCCACAAATCCAAATACACAGGGTTTAGGCAGTAATTGCCGGTACGACACTTACTCCATGGGACTGGGCAAGGACAACCCCAGGTACCAGTATAGGTTGGGAAATGACCTGCTGGAGAGCAGCGTAGAGGAAAGGGACCTGGGGGTCCTGGTGGACAGCAGGATGACCATGAGCCAGCACTGTGCCCTCATGGCCAAGAAGGCCAAGGGCATCCTGGGGTGTAGTAGAAGGGGGGTGGTTAGTAGGTGGAGAGAGGTTCCTCTCCCCCTCGACTCTGCCCTGGTGAGACCCCATCTGGAATATTGTGTCCAGTTCTTAGCCCCTCAGTTCCAGAAGGACAGGGAATTGCTTGAGAGAGTCCAGGGCAGGGCTACCAAGATGATTAAGGGAGTGGAGCATCTCCCGAAGGAGGAAAGGCTGAGGAAGCTGGGTCTCTTGAGCTTGGAGAAGAGGAGACTGAGGGGTGACCTCCTGAATGTTGATAAATCTGGAAAGGGTGAGTGTCAGGAGGATGGAGCCAGGCTCTTCTCAGTGACATCCAATGATAGGACAAGGGGCAATGGGTGCAAGCTGAAACAGAGGAGATTCCAGTTAAATATGAGGAAAAACTTCTTCCCAGTGAGAGTGAGGGAACCCTGGAAGGGGCTGCCCAGGGAGGTTGTGGGGTCTCCTTCTCTGGAGACATTCAAAACTCGCCTGGACACGTTCCTGAGTGATCTGATCTAGGTGTTCCTGCTCTGGCAGGGGGATTGGACTAGATGACCTTTCAAGGTCCCTTCTAATCCCTGATATTCTGTGATTCTGTGACTGGAGTTTAACTCCTTAAAGACACAATCCTAGCCAAATAAGTGCATTCTAGGAGCCCAGAATACTAGTATTTCTGTGGAAATTATCACCCAAGTATTTAACACAGTGTTTCTGAATCTTGTAGTTTTATGAGGAGATTCAGACTGCTCAGTATTTTTTCTTAAAATTCCTGTTCCCAGAATTACCAGGTTACGTAAGAATCTCAGATGCCAATAATGAAACATTTTCTAGTCTCCAAGGTAGCACAGAAATGTCTGAAATTTGTCTGACATTCCTCCCCCCTCCAAAAAAAAAAAAAAAACCCAACCAAACCCAGAAGGCATGTAAAAAGAACTCAAAATGTTATTTATAAATGTCTCATTAATTATCAGTCATCCAAATACTAGTGGCCTAATTGTGGCTGAATACTTGCTCAGGAATGTTGACGACAGTTTCCATGCATTCCTCTTCAGTCGTCTTTATTGAGAAAGAAAAAAATAAATAAAAATACTGTTTTCCATCACAGTTTTCCAACCTTCTCAAGCTTACAAGTACCTGATGTTATCACTGAACAAAATATCTGTGGCTTTAATAAAAGAGATGAAATCAACTAAAGCCTTTCCTTCTGAGATCACTCGCTGCATCAACCCCTATCAGATCCGCACAGGGAGTAAAACCAGCAGGGGCACTTCCTCATGAACGACAGCAACGTACAGCTCTGGCCATGTTCTGCTCAAAGTTTAATGTGATTCCGGCCCAAAATGGCTTTCAGGAAACATGCAGCTGGGAGTCTTAACGTTTTTCCTTAGCAAAAGAGGGGACTGGAGTGATAGGAGTAAGGGGTAATGGTTTTAAACTGGAACAGGGGAAATTAAGAGTAGGTATTAGGAAGAAATTCTCTCCTGTGAGGGTGGTGAGACACTGGAACAGGTCGCCCAGAGAAGCTGTGATTGCTCCATCCCTGGAGGGGTTCAAGGCCAGGTTGGATGGGGCTTGGAGCAACCTGGTCTGGTGGGAGGTGTCCCTGCCCATGGCAGGGGGGTTGGAACTGATGATTTTTAAGGTCCCTTCCAACTCTAACCATTCTATGTTTATGTAAAACATAAAAAGGAGGTATCTTGACTATCCCTTCACAATTAAAAACTATGTTTACATGGTCCAGAGATTCTGTTCAAATATGCAAGTAGATTTTAAAAGACTAACACGGGCATTAAGAAGTCCAAAATCAATGTAACACTGAAATATTTGTGTCTTAAAGTTATTGTAAGTAAGCAGAAGACAACCATGAACCTATGGCTACAATTCTGGAATACAATTCTGGAAGCTACCAGATAAGCTGGATTTCCAGTTCAGCATCCAAACTTCTTCAGCTGCTTATACAGGTTTTCCTTTTGACTCTGTATTCTGTAGGTGAAACACTGGGCATTAAGTGTCACTGCGTAACCCACATCCACAGGGCAGAGCTGTCTTTCCTTGTAGCACGAGGTGTTACCCACATCCCCACCAGCAACAGACCCAGCCTCCTGCTCTCCTCAAACTGTATGTTGCTTAGGAAAACATTAGCTGGCCAAGCAATGTCAATGAGTTTGCTAATGATTAATAGTGGGTGACCGCAGGACACTTCAAACCCATTAAACTGCATAGTTTACTAGTACGAGCACAGCTTGTTTCTACACTGAGCACCACCAGCCCAGCAGTGATCTGTGACCAAACCAAAAGGACAACCAACCAAAGGACAATTCTGCCATGAAGTCCAAGATCTCAAAATCACAGAACTGTAGTGAAGGAACCTCTGGAGACCATCTAGTCCAACATCTCTGCCAAAGCAGGGTCACCCAGAGCAAACTGGACAGGGACACATCCAGGTAGGTGTGGGGTATCTCCAGAGACGGAGACTCCACAAACTCTCTGATCAACCTCTTCCAGTGCTCTGCCACCCTCAAAGTGAAGAAGTTCCTCCTCATGTTTAGATGGAACTTCTCATGTTCAAGTTTGTGCCCGTTTCCTCTTGTCCTCTCACTGGGCACCACCTAAAAGAGACTGGCCCCCTCCTCTTGACAACTGCCTTTTAGATATTTATAAGCATTGATAAGAACCCCTTCCCAGTCATCTCTTCTCCAGGCTCAGATCTCAGCCTTTCCTCGAAAGAGAGATGCTCCAGTCCACCATCCTCAAAGCCCTCCACTGGGCTCTTTCCAGTAGCTCCTTGTATTTGTTGAACCGGGGAGCCCAGAACTGGACAGAGTACTCCAGATGTGGCCTCCAGAGATGTGTGCCTCCAGCAGAGCAGAGGGGGGGGATGACCTCCCTCGACCTGCTGACCATGTTCTTTCTCATGTGCTCCAGCAGACCACTGGCAAAAAGGACACATTGCTGCCGCATGGTCAACTTGTTGTCCATGATGACCCTGCAGTGGGCAGGACAGCACATCCACAGCCTTTAAACCTCAAGTGAAGTGTTTTCTACTACAGCAGCTTCACCGTCTTCTCACCAAATACTTTCCCAGGCACTGGAATTGAAGAAGTTTCTTTTCTCTCATCCCCATTTCAGACCCAAAGCCTCCAAAAATCTTTTCCACAGCCATGTGGTACAACTAAACTTAGGTCTTTTGTAGAGTTAAAAAGGGCTCCAAAATGGATCCCTCTGCAAAATTAAAACCTCAAACTGCGGTTCTGTTCATTTATATTTTAATACAGTTTTTGCACTGGTATTACAGTAGCATATGGCAGTGTGTATTTTTTTAAGTTGGAAGAGCTTCAAGGGAGAGCAGCAATATCATTCTAGAAAATTGCTTATATACCAAAGCAAGCTCTTTTCCAAGCAAGTTACACCTCAGCCTTTAGGATGCAAATCCCCTTCTACCAACACAAATAACCCTCCACATCGAGAACAAAGTTCCCTTTGCACAATTATCTTTAGACTGCTTTTTATGGCAGAACACCAAGAAATAACAACTATGAAGGAAGCCTAAGTTCTCCGTTTAGACCAATGATGATAAAAGGAAGAGTAGATCTTACTTCAGCTCTCTGAAAAAATCACATATCCAGGTCAGATTCATCTTAATCCAGTTAGATACTTCCTGGCATGGTGAGAGTTAGGAGAGGTGAAACCCTCAGCTCCAGAGGAACCAGAGGTCTGAAGATCTGCAGGGACAGCATTTGCATTACAAATCTAGAAAGGAATTACTGTTAGCCAACACCTCAGCAGAATCTGAAATCCTGTGTTGAGTGTCTAAAATAGAAAATACTAGAAACATCATTCTTGAAAGGAAAAAGAAATTAAAAAAAATCCCAACCTTGGGGCCCTGTAGGTAAAAATTGACCACTTGAAGGAAATGAACCCTGTGAATAAAAACAATCCTGATTAGTCACTGATCACTAAGCAATCCTACCTCATACTTAGGACAGTCAAGAGTAAATATCTTTTTCTTTTCCAAGCCTTGGTACCAACAGCGAATAGTTACCATCAATTTCAGTGAGATTTCTGCCTGAGCAAGGGGTCATTTCCTTGAGAATCACAAGAAGTGCTCAACAACTGAGGTTACCATATCCCCAAAACTTGCTATATGCCCCAAAATCCCCCTGGCAAATTGTACATGAACCCTCGTTTCAGAGCAGTTAACCCACGTACTCTGCACAGCCCTCATCTGTGGAACAGACAACTCCCCGAGTGAGCGTTCTCCCAAAACCACAAAAATTCTGCCTTAATTTTTCATAATTCTTGGCAGGCATTAACTGAAAACACCCTTCATCATCTCTGTCCTGACACCCTTCCTGAGCATTTGTATTCAATCTACGCTCATTTGATGGGAATAAATTAACAGCGTGCTCTCGGCATCCTTCAGTCCTCCAGAAAATATTCTTTTCCCCCAAATTAACATATTAACAAACACCTGCCCTACCCTTGGTATTGCTTGGTGGGCAGAAGAGTGTTTCAGACCTGCTGGAAACCGAGATCAGCCACCATTCAGCTGAAATAAAGGCCAGCTCTATATTATTATGCAATCTACATAGTTTTTAGACCAGGCTGCATTCTCACAGAGCCCAACACGGAGGAAGCTACAGACAGAACAAAAGGGAACAGAAAAAAAAAACCAAAACCCAAAAGTTCATTAATCTCAGCCCAAAGGCTGCTTTCAAGTCTGAATTTGCACACTTAGGCAGTATTGTCCATTCACCCACACAGACCTGAGCTTGAGCACACACACCCCCTCGTAAGACCGAAGGTAAAGCACCACAAAATTTCCAGCGAGTCAGATCAGTCATTTGGATGAACTAACAACTAATATGTTCTAAGACACACTCAAAAGGGGTTATGTTTGGGTTTGTTTTTTTGGGGTTTTGGTTGAGTTCTGGGTTTTTTTTTTCTGTTGTTGTTCTTCATGAATAACTCCAGACTGATACAAACCCATCTTAAAAAAACCCTCAAAACCAGCTGAAGGGATACATTGCCACTGACCACAGGGAACCATCAGAAAGTGCTGACACACAAATTACACCTGACCTTTACAGATAAACTCATCTCACCCCATTTCTTCTGGTGAAAACGTCAGGGGTTTTCCTCTTCCACTTCAGCTCTTTATAAAACCACTGTGGACCTGGGCACTTCCAAAGAACAACCGAACCGGCTGGTCCCATCCTGCCACGGCCACCTCCCACTGGAGGAAGAACTGCTCTCTGGTGACATTTGTCATTCCACAACGTTAAAAGAAAATGTCTGGTTTGTAGAGAACTTCAAAAATCATCACTTAGAGCCCTGGCTGGTTCTCAGTGGCTGGCCCAAGAGCTGCGGGCACCGTTGCCATCTCAAACCTCAGCCACACGATTGAAACACAGAAAAAGCAGCATCATCACTACTTTCTCCAGATCTCCCAGAGACCTTGCAGAATCAATACTGGAATGGAATATATAGGAACACTAGGAACACAAACACTATTTGACTACATCTCCAGGCTGCAGATTTTTCACTTATTCATTTACTTTTAAGAGAGTGAGAAAAAAATGGGCAAAACTACCAACCACTCAAGTCCCATCAAGCTGATCCTCACAATCAACATCAGCTTTATGTTATCTTTACACTTAATTTTAAATTGCACTTTCATTTTTTTAGGTCACCTACAAAACAAGCCTTCATCTCACCCAAAGAAACACTTTATGTGAAAGCCTTCTCCTTGCTTTTTAACTTGCCACAGTGATCGGGACTGCTCTTTCTCAAGCACCACCAGGACTGACAAAACTCATTACAAGTGAAAACACTCATCAGGTCAGAAGACTGAAAATACCAGGGTGGGATCCAATTCACCCAACTTCAAATGTCTGCAATGGGTCTATAAGCACTCTGGACATCTATACCCTCCAAAACAGCCACTGAAGAGTTATCAACCCAGAGGTGGGCAGCAACCCAACCAAACACAGGAAGATGCTTACAGTAGGGTGAACCAAACCGCTCTAACTTCAAATCACAGAACAGATTAGGTTGGAAAGGACCTGAAAGATCATCAAAGTTCCAAACCCCCCTGCCATGGACAGGGACACCTCCCACTAGACCAGGTTGCTCAAAGCCCCATCCAACCTGGCCTTGAACCCCTCCAGGGATGGGGCAGCCACATCTTGTCTGGGCAACCTGGGCCAGGGTCTCACCACCCTCAGAGTAAAGAACTTCTTCCTAATATCTGATCTAAATCTCCCCCCTTTGCAGTTTAAAACTGTTACCCCTCACCCTATTGCTCCACTCTCTCATAAAGACGCCCTCCCCATCCCTCCTATAGACCCCATTTTTAGCTCCTGAAAGGCTGCCATAAGGTCTCCCCAGAGCTTTCACAGTCTTGGGGAGAACATGCCCTTAAATGTCAACCTGGTGTCATTTTGGATAGTGTAGAATATTCCTGACCGACCTGAGTTTCCCAAAGTGAATGGAAGTTCACGAAGCTCAAATCCTCTTCTTTTCAACAGAAGTACCATAAGAAAGACAAGATACAAAACCAAGTTCAGCAGCACAGAGAGGCTTCCCAGTTCCAGCCCAAAGGAGGAGGTGACACAACTCTCAGGTAAGGTACTTGGGGCCATGGTTATCAGTGACAAACAGCACCCCTTGAGATTCAGGTGGGTGTATGGTAGGATTTCAGCACGACAGGTAAATTCTCTGTTTTATCAATGTGATGTGAATGCTCCATTTTTAGGACATCGTTAATTGCTGCTTCAACAACTCTGAAAACCCACAACAGAAGTTAGACTTGACCCAGTCCTGAACTGTGTGCAAGATCTTCACTGCTGAAAAGCAGCTCCATTACTCACTACAACGCACTCAAATGCAATATTTGCAGCATTGTTTTTCTCCATTTTTTGATACACAACTTACAAGAAAAATGCTGTTTGAGCAGGAAAGTTGGACCAGATGACCTCTGTAAGGTCCCTTCTAACCTCAAGCATTCTGTGATTAGGAAAAAAGGAAGCTGCTTTAAAGAAAACTAAAAAGAACAAGCAAAGAGGTGGATGTTTTTAGGGGCTGACAGCTTGCTAAAGACCCCATATCGCAGACAGAAGAACAGGGTGAGTGCAATATTAAGAAAAACAAAAGCCACAAAACCAAACATTAAGAATTCATGTAATAACATACCCTTTAAAAAGTGAAGTCATACCAGGGTTTTAGTAAAATAAATGTAAATTCATTGTCTTTCAGACTAGAAAAGTAATATTGAGAACTGACCTATTAGGAGAAAAGGGTATCAAATACACCAGAAAGACAAGGCTTATCAGAATATCTGCTGGGCCAAGCGCTGAAAGAAAGGTAAAAGGCACCCTCAACGAGACAAAGCCATGGGGAGGGGAAAAAACCTTAAAATTACTTCTTTGCCACATGAAAACCCAAATGAATTCACCATTCAGTACATAACAGTTTGGGGAACTTCCAGCACTGGAGTCAGCTTGCAGAGCAGACACAGAAAGGGGATCCTCTGCCATCAGTAGTAACGTACAATCACAGGGTGGTTCAGGTTGGAAGGTTCCTAGAAGATCATCGAGTTCCAAACCCCCTCTTGCCCTGGGCAGGGACACCTCCCAACAGACCAGGTTGCTCAAAGCCCCATCCAGCCTGGCCTTGAACACCTCCAGGGATGGGGCAGCCACAGCTTCTCTGGGCAAACTGGGTCAGGGTCTCACCACCCTTGCAGGGAAGAGTATCTTCCCAATATCTACTCTGAATCCCACCTCTTTCAATTTAAAAACAATACCTCTTGTCCTGTCACCAGGCTGGATGGGGTTTCAAGCAACTTGCTCTAGTGGGAAGTGTCCCTGGCCCATGGCAGAGGGGTCAGAACTTTAGAACTTTAAGGTCCCTTCCAATTCTGACCTTTCTACGATTAGCTCTGAGGAGTGTCTTACTAATCCACTTTTAATTAACATGCTAAGAACATATCTGTTTATACACACAGTGAGGTGGAGTCTTAGACAGATCTGTAGTTAGACCCCTCTCATTTAACTTAACAATAAATTATGCCGAAAAGTGTATGATGTGAGATCACAGGTCTGTTGAAGACAAAGCAGTAAGAGCACCAAAGCAGTTATCCTCCATCCTTTCTCCCAACTAGTTATTATACAGCGTGACTGGGAGAATAAAAATGGAAGATGAAATTCGAGTTAGATTAATGCAAGGCCCTGCATTTGGAAAAAAAAAATAGCTAACTACACATAGAAAATGATGGCTTCTAAATTAGTCTTTCCTGAGGAGGGAAGACCTTGAAGTCCCTGCAGATAGCTTTATGAAAATACAATTTTCACAGGGGCTGATAACAGGAGCAGTGAAAAGAAAAAAAAAAAACCCAAGAGAATTTCAGGAGTAATTAGGGAGGGCACAGAGACCATCACAGAAGCAGCAGGGTGACACTGGGGACACCGCACTCGGCTGCAGCACGTTCGGATCCTGAACTCTGCATGCTGTTTTGGTCCCCCCAGCTTAGAAAGGGGGTAACACACCAATGTAACAGCAAAGATGAGACTTGGGGAACAGATTGCACACAAGGAGAGATAAATCAAGCAGAATTCCTCAGCCTGCCAAAGAAAGGACTGACAAAGATGGGCTGGGGGTACACAGAGACACCACAGGAGCAAGGGACTGCAGCTCTGCCGTGGGAAGAAGAACCAGGTCCCCTCTTCTCACACGTCTACCTAAGCTGCAGGTCACCATCAGAAAAACGATGCTATGCCACAGGTCCTTTTGATTTGACCCAGATTCCTTAATAGTGCATTTGCTGTTTGCTGCATGATTCTACCTCTGCACTTGTGAGACCCCACCTGGAGTACTGTGTCCAGCTCTGGAGTCCTCAACATAGAAAGGCCATGGACCTGTTGGAATGGGTCCAGCAGAGGGCCACAAAGATGATCAGAGGGATGGAGCACCTCTGCTGTGAAGACATGCTGAGGGAGCTGGGCTTTTTCAGCCTGGAGAAGAGAAGGCTCCGGGGAGATCTTATGGCAGCCTTCCAGTATCTGAAGGGAGCTACAGGGGAGATGGGGAGGGACTCTTTGCCAGGGAATGCAATGACAAGGGGTAACGGCTTTAAAGTGAATGAGGGGAAACTTAGGTTAGATATGNATGACCCAGATTCCTTAACAGTGCATTAGCTGTTTGCTGCCTGATTCTACCTCTGCTCTTGTGAGACCCCACCCGGAGTACTGTGTCCAGCTCTGGAGTCCTCAACATAGAAAGGCCATGGACCTGTTGGAATGGGTCCAGCAGAGGGCCACAAAGATGATCAGAGGGATGGAGCACCTCTGCTGTGAAGACATGCTGAGGGAGCTGGGCTTTTTCAGCCTGGAGAAGAGAAGGCTCCGGGGAGATCTTATGGCAGCCTTCCAGTATCTGAAGGGAGCTACAGGGGAGATGGGGAGGGACTCTTTGCCAGGGAATGCAATGACAAGGGGTAACGGCTTTAAAGTGAATGAGGGGAGACTTAGGTTAGATGAGGAAGAAATTCTCTCCTGTGAGGGTGGTGAGACCCTGGCCCAGGTTGCCCAGAGAAGTTGCAGATGCCCCATCCCTGGAAGTGTTCAAAGCCAGGCTGGATGGGGCTTTGAGCAGCCTGCTCTGGTGGGAGGTGTCCCTGCCCAGGGCAGGGGGTTGGAACTAGATGATCTTTAAGGTCCCTTGCAACTGTAACCATTCTATGGTTCTATTATTTTCTATATACTGGTTATGCAGACACTGCTAAAACAGTAAGTTCCTACCAAGTTGCTTTCCAAAAATAAAATAGCAAATACTATGCTGTGAGGAAAATAGGTCTAGTCCTTTTCACTGTTAAAGCAATTATCCTGCATCATCCAGAAAGGTGAATCCCTTCCCTTTCCTACCTTTCTCAAAGGTGACATTATAAACATGCAGTCGTTGAAGAATGACACCGTACCTTACATACAAAATTATCCATTCCCATAGACTTTTTACAATGGCTCCATACTCTAAAGGTGTACCAAAACACTGTGGTGAAATTACTACCAATTCAACTGTGTCACACACAGAAGCAGGCATTCCCACTTCTGCTTTTGGCAGGACTTGGTACCATTTCAGCTCTTCTTTCCACGGGGATCCACGCTGGGATCTGTTCCCAGCAACGTTCAAGGAATTCATAAATGACATGAAAAGGGCTCATCAGTGAGATGACAACATCTGTTGATGCTACCAAGTTACTGACAGTAGCAAAGACAGTGAAAGAGTGGGAAAGACTGAAAAAGGGCTACATGCAGATCACTGACTGGATGATAAAATACACCAGTGAGATTCAGTAGTGACATTCATGAAGTATCTCAATGAAATTAAGTGTTAAGTAGGATAACTGGCAGTGGGGAAAAGTGATCCCAACCATGTACAGGTCAACAGGCTCTGAATGGACCCAACACTTGGAGCAGGCTGAGGTCTAGAAAATTCATCCTGTTACAGAGACAGTAGATCAGGATGAATCACTTAAGTTTCTTCCAGTACAAGAAGTGAATTTTAAATGGAGTTCAGCTTCAAAATGTACCAGGAGTATGGTTCCTCGCTCACCAGGCTGCCACGTTAAAACTGTTGGACCACAGGGCATTGCACTTGCTAATACTTCTAATGGCTTGAAAGAGAGATTTAACAAATTCCAAAGTCCAGTAAACACCATCAAAAAAGCTATCCAGCTCAGTAAATCCCTGTACTACACTTGTCTAGAGGATAGAAGAACGTGCAGAAGAAGGATCCTACGTTCTCATTTTGTTGCTGTGCTCCTCAGTCACCCACCTTTGGGCACTGCTGGAGGCAAACTACTGTTCTAGATGGGTGTAGGAGAGTTGGCTCTTCTACTCTCACATTCAGTACCTCTCCTCCATAAGTCATTTTGTCTAACACAGGTATAACATCCCCCAAAAAACTGTCAAGTGTTAGCACCTCCTCCGTGCCTGTTATAAATAATCACTCACTCACTGCAGACAGCAACTTAAAGCCACATACCCCCTTTTCTACCAAAGAAAGATACTGTAATTTAAAGTCTTTATTTTTTAATTGCTGGAAAAGATAGACAACGTGAGGAATTCAAATCACAAAGGGGGAGTTGGGAATATGTATTAATATGAACAACTCAACTAATAGAATATTTTTCTAGCAGCAATTTCACTGATCACAAAGAAAACTAAGCTGGTCCAAGAATGATGACCGAGCAGGTCGACCTTTCTATTCTATTCTGGACTTTTTGCATAATTTGTCAGGGTAGTCCCCTGAATTCCACTGGAAACAACACATCCAAAATGTGCAGCAGCAATAGCTGGGAGCGGGGGAGAGAGGCAGCCTGAGGCCTATCATTTAAGTAGACAATTCTATCTGCAAAACGGTTAAAAGTGCAATGCTCATCTGATCCTCATAAACCCCTCACCCACTTCAGTGCAGGCCAAGAGTTCTCTCATCCTGAAAAGGTGCTGTGATTGCTGTCACCCTAACTGTTCACAGAGCAGTGGCTGGTCACTGAGGCAGCTCCACAAAATACATCAGAAAACAAGGCATTTTACTGGAGTTCCACACTTTTGTGGTGGTACTGATAGGCAAAAATAGCATCCCACGTTGATGAAACTGGAAAATGTTCATTATCCGCCTTTGGGCAGGTGATTTTAACTCTCTTCTGACCTCCAAGGTGTTAAGAGAGCAGAGAAAATCCTAAAAATCTTAAGATACACAATTTCACATGGTGTCCCGGTGACTGATACTGCCAGAGGTTCTTCTCTGGGAAGGTGAAAATCTTTTCTACCACATCTCAACGAGATGCTTGATGTGTCTACCCAGCCTGATGCACCCCAAAACCTCCAGAGATGTAGGGATCAAGCCTTGAAATAAAGCTTGGGTGAAAAGGTGCATTTGTTATTTGAGTTCCCTCTAAGAGCTGACTTACTGCTCTTTCCCTGCATTTCCTCTACATTTTCACTCCATGCTGAAGGAAAAAGTCCCTTTGAAAAATCCCACCCTGGATTTCCAAGTGACAGGAGGAAAGTGTTACCTATTCCAGGAAATAGTCCTATGTCCTTAATAAAATTAACAGATATTTTAATGACACACTTTCAGACTACCACACTGTAATTCACTCTTGATACAGTTCTTCTGACAATAGAAAAATAGGGGACAAATGGAATAACCATATTAAAAATCATCTAAGAATTAATGTCTCACTATTTCCCACTTTTTTTTCCTTACAAAAGGACACCAAATTACTCTAACATGGAGCATAACATAAACTTTAGAATCATAGAATCATTTAGGTTGGAAGAGACCCTTGGGATCATCAAGTCCAACCATCAGCCCTACTCTACAAGTTCTCCCTTACACCAGATCCCTCAACACCACATCTAATCTA
>VZTM01039309.1:32315-43542 GCA_013400555.1 Jacana jacana
GGCCTCACCAGTGCTGAGTACAGGGGGACAATCACCTCCCTGCTTCTGCTGGTGACACTATTTTTTATACAAGCCAGGATGCCATCGGCCTTCTTGGCTACCTGGGCACACTGCTGGCTCATGTTCAGCCTCCTGTTGACCAGCACCCCCAGGTCCTCTTCTGCCAGGCAGCTCCAGCCACACTTCCCCAAGGCTGTAGCCATCCATGGGGTTGTTGTGGCCCAAGTGCAGGACATGGCACTTGGCCTCGTTGAAGGCCATCCCATTAACATTGGCCCATCCATCCAGTCTGTCCAAGTCCCTCTGTAGAGCATCCCTGCCCTCAAGCAGATCAACACTCCCACCCAACTTAGTGTCATCTGCAAACTTACTGATAGTGTTTTCTATGTCCCTATCTACATCATCAATGAAGATATTAAAAAGGAAAGGCCCCAGTACTGAGCCCTTCTGTTACAAAAAGAGGAATACAAAGGAGAATTCACTTTTTAGAGGTACACGCAGAGCTAATTCTCAATAGCCAAGGTTGCAAACCTGACTGCTATGGTGACACTGAGTCACTTTAAGAAATTAGAAGTTATTGAACTGATCACTGCTCCTAAATTCTACTCCCCTGCATTCCTGTGAAACTTCTCAGGGATAAAGATTATTAAAACACAAGCTATATACAGAACATTGAAAACCAATTCTGTCCAGCCACTGTTTTTTCTTTCACACAGTCCAGCTGCCTAAATTTAGCCTGCATGCTTTTATTTCTATTAGAAACTATGTTAACAAACTCTCCAGTATCCTTGATACTGAACCACAGGTTTGTACATGAACCCTGGAAAAATCACCAAGGTCAAACGTCCCAAGTTGGGAAAAGGAGGATGAGTTAGTGGGTTGCACCAGTAACCAAGCACAACTCAACTCAGCATGGGAAGCTCTAGATTGGGAATGAAGTAAGGAGGGGGATAAAAGCATACATGAGTTTCATATATAAATACATCTAATTATATGCTTGAAGTTTCTGAAACATCAGACATCTAGGCTAAATTAGAGGTCCAGGCTCAGCCATCAATGGAAAGAGAGAGATTCCTTTCTAGAGGTATGTCACCCCCTTCAAAGGGGTCTGGAACAGGTACCTTCAGGGAGATGTTCATCCCACCTGCTGTTCACCACCTGGTTGAGCAGGGCCTGGAAATCTAAGTTTCAAGAGAAGAATCCTTGGAAGTGTTTAAGGCCAGGCTGGATGGGGCTTTGAGCAACCTGGTCTGGTGGAAAGCGTCTCTGCCCATGGCAGGGAAGTTGGAACTTGATGGTCTTTAAGGTCCCTTCCAACTCTAACCATTCTACGATACTGTGAATCTCACACACAGCATTTGAGATAAAAGAACTGAGGTACTGGTACTGCATTCAGTATGTTTTCTAGGGGTGCACAAGATCAAACTTCTCTGTGTACACTATTGGGTTGGGAATCCTGCACTTCACAATGACAGAGAATCACAGAACGATACGGGGTCAGAAGGCGAGTCTGGAGATCAGATCTAACACCCTTCTTCCAAAGCAGGTCCTCCTAGAGCAGGCTGCACCAGAATGCATCCAGGTGTCTGAACGTCCTCAAGAGATGAAGACTCCACCGCCACCTCTCTGAGCAGCCTGTTCTTACACAAACACACACACACCCTGTCACAACTATCCACTTCCATCTCATGCTTCTTGGGAGGCAAAAGATCTGGATCCACCCCCACTGACTACCCTTATTCCACTTACACTCTGCCTCTATTTTTTATCATCTTGGCTATGCTTGGTGCAGGAACTTTGCCAGCACGCTCCTTTCACACGTGAAAACAGGATTTGTCTCCAAAAACCTTTTTTCTCAGCTCTACACTGAAAGGAACTGAACACCCTGAAGAATTACTTCAGAAAGAGAATCAATCTGACAGTTAAGCCATGGTGACAATGAACCAATGAACTGGAAATCAAGTATCAGGGTTGAAAATTGCAGTTGTGCTCACAGTGGTACAAGTATTAGCTTCTTTAATAACTGTAAAAGGTAACAGTGGTTACTGGAGAGCTTCTATTTGTATTCCCTCAGATCACAAAGCTGCCACCACGCAATTCTTATTTCTTCTTGGACCCACCGCACCTAAAAAACAATGATCCTCTTGTGCTGTGGAAGGGATGGAATGTGAAATCCCATCCACATCCCAACGGAATCCCACAAACATTTTGGCAGGAAAAATTTATTATGTAAAGCCCAGATGGCATCCCAAATATTTTTACTTCAAAATTTAGAATTAATTTTTTTTTTTCTTTAAAAATAAACTACACAAAAGCATCACACTTAAAATTAACTATACAAAAGCACCACTCCAGGCAGCTGGGCTGAACTGGACAGTTATTTGGACTATGGGAAGGAGGTGAACGTGGCTTTCTTCATTTAACTTCATTGTCAGAAATGAGTAATATTTCTCTGTTCAAGTATATCTGCTTGACTGGCAGAGAAGGAAGATATAAGAGATGCATCCAGCAACATACTATACTTTGAGAAGAACTTTGCCAGTTATCTAAAGCCTAACAACTTTCCCATAAACTTTTGCAGCAGCGTTTCAAGCTTTCAGAACCGAATTTGCTATTTTTTGTTATTCTAATAGAGTTCTTTTGCTTACCTTTGGTCTCCCCACTACGCAATTTCAGCTCTGAATCTGGGAATGAGGTCTTCAGAATAGTTTTAGCTGCTGCTTTACCAAAGCAGCTAAACCCGATGATCGGTTCAGCTTCAACATCAACTCAAATCACTGCATCCCCGTTAAGTTACGGGATAAAGATTGATTCCCATTCTGACTGTCATTTTGCAGTGAGCCCACTCCTACATTCCTTTTATATCTATCACTTCAGTGAATGCCAAAGAAATCTCAGTGTACTTGGCATGAAGGCTGCACTTCCTATATTTATGCTCCCACTAATGTATGCTCCCTTTTAGTCCTTACCAGCTTAAAATCATCTGTGAGGAAAGACAGTATAAAGTGCAAAACAGTTAATGCAACTGTTTTACTGACATGAAATATTGTTCACTCACATCACCTTTCCCTCATCATCTTTCTCCTGCATTTTCTGTTTAAATATAGCCAGAAAAAAATAACACAGAATCATGGAATCATAGAACTGTTAGAATTGGAAGGGACCTTAAAGATCATATTTCAAGCTGTGTTAATTTTCTTCTTTAATAATATAGTCATATTAGGATTGTTGCTCCTATTCAAACTTTTAGGACCTCCACAAAATAAATCAGGACTTTTTAATTGTACTACCTTAACTTTGCCGACAGAAACACATTTGGTTCTTCAAGACAGATGAAAATGAAGCACTCTCTCCAGGCAAGGAATCCTTGTATCTGGCACACTAACACTTCATCCTCCTTAATTATTCCACAGGTGGTTGCCTTGGAAACTGCCAAGTAGCTCTTGGATTTGAGGGATCCAGCACAAGAAAGTAACAAGCCTTTGTAGCCACGGCATTCGGATCTGCATTGGCTGCAGCAACGGGGTAACAGAACGGTCGTGAAAACCTGAAAGAAATGGTTAAAATTAATTGAGCTGAATTACAGCACTCAGTTTTTCAAAAATCAAACACATTAAATGTTGGTAGAACCTTAACAGAGGATACAAACTGGGCTTCTGAGAAATACGCCTTATGTAGCTTCCCAGCACAGGCTGGATTCCACCTTCGGGAAGAGGGGACCGAAATGTTCATTCCGAAGGAGCTCAAAGAGTTCAGCTTTCAAAATAAAGCAATATGAGATTTTCCTCGGCTTCAAGAGAGACCTTGCTCAAGTGTCTGGTCAAACCCCCTGAAATTCAGTGCTATTGTTTGTCTTTGATTAAAAATAGAGTAACCACAAATAGCTCTCATGGCGAATGCTGAATCACTGTGTTCTGCATCATACAGCAAATTGCATCAAACTTCATTTAGCCTTTAAAACTAGGGAAGTTTTGTTTGCTTAAAATGCAATTAAAAGCCTGTCAAAGCATCTCCTTCTGCATTGATGCAGCTTTTTAGAAGAAGAGAAATTTTCTGATTTCTCACCATTTCAAAAGCTGACCATTTCCACTTTGAAAAAGCAAAGAAATAAATCAAAACCAAACCAAAGCCAAACCTAATTACGTTTTCTGTCACCTAATTGCATTTCCAAATGGCAACTCCTGCACCCAGAGTCTGTCACGTGAAAGCCAGGGAGGATCTATTGATGTGCCCAATCTCACGATGCTTTCTCAAGGCACCCCCCAAATATATGTGTATTTCCATTTGAGGCACTGACAAACTGACTGACAGGACCTCAAGTGAAACAGCCCCGTGGAGGTGGATGTGCCTACACCGTTCCATAAGGAGATGCCTCAAAGTCACAGTTAATTCTAGAGCTGAGTTTTACTAGAACAAACTATAGAGTAAACACGTTATTTATTTCACAGGAAAAACACTGAGGGGAGGTAACAGAAGTGAAAGGATCTATGAGCAATCTCCCCAGTGCCCACTTCGTCCCTCCAGGGCAGGCCCTCTCCTCCAGGCTTGCTCTCAGCCCAGCGACTCCGCACGTTTCCACCTGTAGAAAACACCACGGAGCCCACTTTGGTCCCAAGGGAAAACAACTGCTTCTGTGTCCAACCCCACTCAGTTCACAGACCTCCCTCTTCTACTCCTCCTCGTCTTCCCTTCTCCACTCCTCATGGGCACCTCCAAAGTCACAGCAAATCTCAGAACCATTTAAAACTCATCTTTTAAGTTTCTGAATAACCACCAAATTATGCCGCCGCCTTCCCTCTTCCAGGCCTTTTGGAATCCCTTGACTGATTGCAAATTATGATAGTAAACCATTTTCCTTCTCTCCCTTCTTCCAAGCCCACCAAGAGCAAAGCATATTTAAGCAGTCCTACACAGGCTACCTCTTCCCTGGCAGATTCTGGAGCTTCTCCTTGCTTTCTCCTGCACAGTCTTTTCAAGTCACATA
The DNA here is from genome assembly GCA_013400555.1 of Jacana jacana. Taxonomy (NCBI): domain Eukaryota; kingdom Metazoa; phylum Chordata; class Aves; order Charadriiformes; family Jacanidae; genus Jacana; species Jacana jacana. Next base: position 37,300 of record VZTM01039309.1, read on the forward strand.
ATTTGCCCCTTTATGAGGTTTCTGAAAGATGAGCTGACAAAAACAGGGGGGTTCTTTCTCCCATTTCCCAGCAATTCCAGAAGCAAGTCCTGTTTCATCATTTCCAGATGCAACTTAGAATGAACACGAGTTTTCTCAACTCCCCTGTCCCACCAGCCCAAGCTACGCTTGCCATTTACCTCCATCCAACCTTCTAAATGCATCTCTCAATAAGATGACTTCTAGAGTCTTCACCTGTAGGTGGTGATGGAGCTGTTGTGTCTTTTCCCTACCTTTATCATCCCAGAGCAAATAAATAATTTCAGAGGCTTTAAGAGAGGTCTTGGTGATTTTTTTATAAGTATTTCAGAAGCCTTTGTAAAACATATTTATGTTAACATATCTATTTTGACATGTACTCTCCAGACGCTCTGTCGTGGCTGATCTTTGCCATGTTCCTCCTGCTCCAGCTTCTTAATCCCAGCTCAGTCTCTTGCCCATCCAGTGATCTCACTTGGTTCTTGGGCTACTGGACTGTCTGGCTATTCCCTATAGATAAAGGTCATGCCTTGGAGCCACAAGATTAATCTAATGCCTGGCTCTGATCTCTTTTTGGTTCTGTATCATACATCCCTCTCAGGTGCTACCCAGACACCAGGATCAACAAGGGAACTCCAAGAGCTGAGGTTCTGGCTAAGCTTTTGAAGAAAGGGACATCACTCTCTGCAGCTCTTTTCCAGACTTGAGAGAATGTTTCTGTGCTACTGTCTCTTCAAAATATAAAGTAAAAACTTCTGTCTCGATCTTCAGAGAACATAAGTCTTTGCACACTCCAAGCTTCAGCCCCTGAGCCTAGGGCTGTCTCCAGATTCACGTCTCTGACACCACCACTTTGAGACCCCAAGTCACCAAGTGCTTGGAGGCACTGTCTGCACCTTTCTTCAGAGGTGAAGAATACTAAAAGCACTGTAAACTCCAGAGCTCAGTGTCTTTAGAAAAATACATAAAACATTGACCCTGAGCAGTAAAACTGAAAGCAAAATTAATAAAAGACTTTTAAAGTGCTTTCCCTAGTCCACTGTGGTTTCAGGGGGTGTTCTCAATCCATTAACAACCTCATTTTGCATAATCCCTATGCATCTCTGAAGGAAAGCCTCTGTTTCCCAGTCTGAGCATTTACTGAGACTGTTCATTGCCTCCTCCTCAGTCTCCATTCCTGACACAGGCTCCTTTCTGACTAGTCTCTACCCCATCCTCTGAAAAACTGCCCCTGGGAAATAGGCTCAGATGCTCTCAGGGAAACCCAGAACCTCCCTCCTACCAGAGACTTGTACCTGATGGACAGTACAGCAACCAGGACCACACAACAGGGAACCTTCCTCCCATTGCAGTCAGCACAGATGCAAATATAGGATCACAGAATGGTTTGGGTTGGAAGGAACTTCAAAGATCACCCAAGTTCCAACCCCCTCCCATGGGCAGGGACACCTCCCACCAGAGCAGGTTACTCAAAGCCCCATCCAGTCTGACCTTGACCCTCTCTCTCCAGGGATGGGGCACCCACAGCTTCTCTGGGCAACCTGTTCCAGTACCTCACTGCCCTCACAGGAAATAATTTCTTCGTAATATCTAACCCCAATCTCCTCTGATTCAGTTTAAAACTATTACCCCTCGTCCTATTGCCACACAGCCCTGTAAAACGTCCCTCTCCAGCTTTCTTGTAGGCCCCCTTCAGATACAGGAAAGCTGTTAGGAAGGTACTAGAAAGCTGCTACAAGTAAATCAAACACCATTCCTGATGCATCCTATACCGGGTTTTTCCAAAAGGACCAAGGAAAGTCAGATAACCAAAACCTTAATTAACAAGGCCACAGTTCTTAATTCCCCTTTTCCTCTGTGGAAATTCCCATTTAATTTCTGTCAGTAAGGTACCTTCAAGCTACAACCATACTTTTTATTGCTAAGTTTTATCAACTGTTCTTGGTTTCATCCAAAGCTGAATAAATTCTTCACAGAAAGAGTTGTCAGTCAGTGGAATCAGCTGCCCAGGGAGGTGGTGGAGTCCCCATCCCTGACTGTTTTTCAGAGTAAATTGGATGTGGTGTTGAGGGATCTGGTGTAGGGGAGGACTTGTAGAGTAGGGCTGATGGTTGGACTTGATGATCCCAGGGGTCTCTTCCAACCTAAATGATTCTATGATTCTAAATAGGTGTGGAAAACAACAGCCTTAAACTTAATTTTACAATTATGGTTTCTCTAGTTACAATTTCTTTTCCCTTAATTTTCATATCTTTGATATTTGCTACACACAAAACCAGTGCACACCCACAACCATTCCTTAGTGGAATCCAGGAAGCCAGTGGTTTCTTGATAATTGTACTTCCGGCACCTGAAGGAGGGATGCAAGGGGGTTTTACCATATACAACACCTTCTTTTAATTTTGTCTTCAATGTTTTAAAAATGTGTATATTTTAGGTGACAAACACAACAGCCGAGAGGCACTGTGGTGAGAGTGAGCCTCCCTTGGGAAAATGAAGTTGTAAATCCATTAATTCCGAAGGCAGCAGAGTAAGGTTTCAGAAGCAACTCATCATCTGAGACTCTTTCCAAACAAACAACAAAAAAACAAAACAAACAAACAGCACTGTCTACTGATCTTCCCCTCTTACATGTTTTATTTTCCACCTGAAAAGAAGGTTAATGGTATTTTAGCAAAATGTGTCAAACCTGAATACCTTTTTGGAGAGAGCTTGTCAATAATTTTGTATGTTTGACTATTTGAAATACAATAAAGGGAAAACAGCAGCAATCTTCTGAACACTTATGGCTGGCAAGAATCCCATCCTTTCACACAGATTTCTAAAGAAATAAATGACCCTACATTGTGAAAAAAAAAATAACAAATAGATATGTACTGTGGTGATTTCTTTAAGGTTTACTTGCAAGTGTTGGGTAAATAAAAAGGCATCTTTCTCTTAAATATTCTGAAGTACAAAATCTAAATCAGACTGCAAAGCCTTCTTTAAACTCTTCCAACTCCAGTGAGGATTATCAGAATTTTGCTATATTACAGTTTTACCAGCCTCCTATATATCTGCACAATGAATACTGAAACAAAGAGGAGAAAGAACAGAAAAGACACTTTTCTGTCTTCAATATAAACCTAAAGTGAGAGTTTTAAATGAGAAATATGGGAAACTCCCCTATAAAAACTACAGGTGGCCAGAATATTTTCACCCATGAAAGTTCTTTTACAGATTCACCGAAAAAAAAAAAATTACACAGAAGAGATGTAAAAAGAAAAACCAGGACATAGAATCATAGAATCATTTAGGTTGGAAGAGACCCTTGGGATCATCAAGTCCAACCATCAACCCTACTCTACAAGTTCTCCCCTACACCAGATCCCTCAACACCACATCTAATCTACTCTGAAACACAGTCAGGGATGGGGACTCCACCACCTCCCTGGGCAGCTGATTCCACTGACTGACCACTCTCTCTGTGAAAAACTTTTTCCTACTGTCCAGCCTAACCCTACCCTGCTGCAGCTTGCAGCCATTCCCTCTTGTCCTGTCGCTCATTGCCCGTGAGAAGAAACCAGCACCAACCTCTCCACAATGCCCTTTCAAGCATTTGTAGAGACTGATGAGGTCTCCCCTCAGCCTCCTCTTCCTCAAACTAAACAACCCCAACTCCCTCAATCGATCCTCATAAGACTTATTCTCCAGACCTCTCACCAGCTCCGTGTCCCTCCTCTGTACTCGCTCCAGCACCTCGATATCTCTCTTGTGCTGAGGTGCCCAGAACTGGACACAACACTCAAGGTGTGGCCTCACCAGTGCTGAGTACAGGGGGACAATCACCTCCCTACTTCTGCTGGTCACACTATTCTTTATGCAAGCCAGGATGCCATTGGCCTTCTTGGCCACCTGGGCACACTGCTGGCTCATGTTCAGCCTCCTGTCAACCAGCACCCCCAGGTCCTTTTCCACCAGGCAGCTCCAGCCACACTTCCCCAGGCCTGTAGTCACCCATGGGGTTGTTGTGGCCCAAGTGCAGGACCTAAATATATGAGACACTTCGCCTGGAACACGACTGCTCAAGAACAGACACCAACCCGCAACCACATGAAGGGAACTGAGAAGGCAGGTAGCAAAGCTGGGAGGCTCAGTCAACTAGAAACGACGATGACAGAAGAAGAGCTGCCACAGATCATCATCCTCAGGACAACTGTGGCGTGGCAGCTTCCAGGAGCTTCATTCAGCATAGCCCCAAATCAGATGGTTACTTTAAACCAGCTTATGAATTGAACATGCACTAGCAATTGGTCAGATCTTAAGCAAAGTGTTTTCCTCACTCTCCACCAAAGTGGTAGCAACAGCTCTGATGAACCAGGCTTTTAAGAGCTCCTGAACAAAAATGGAAAGGTAAAGAATCACAGAATTTTCTAGGTTGGAAGGGACCTTTCAGATCATCAAATCCAACCATCAACTCTGACAAAACCACCACTAAATCATGTCCCTCAGCATCATGCCTACACGTCTTCTACAAACCTCCAGGGATGGTGCCCCCACCGCTTCCCTGGGCAGCCTGTTCCAATGCTTGATAACCCTTTTCATGGAAAAGTTTTTCCCAATATCCAATCTAAACCTCCCCTGGTACAACTTGAAGCCATTTCTTCTCATTCCATCACCTGTTCCTTGGGAGAAGAGACTCTCCTTGGGGAGAAACCCCCCTCGCTCCGCCCTCCTTCCAGGAAGTTGTAGAGAGAGAGACTAAGGTGGTCTCCCCTCAACCTCCTTTTCTCCACGTTCAACAGCCTCAGCTCCCTCAGCCCCTCCTCACAAGACTTGTGCTCCAAACCCCTCACCATCTTCATCGTCCTTCTCCAGAACAGATTCCTCTTGTAAAACATGCCTCTACAACTGCATTTATCAGCTCCCATGTCTAAAGTGAGATCTGCACCAGCTGGAACCTGTGAAGATAAATCCCTGATGAAGTAATACACAGATTATCCAAAACCAAATCCATCTCAAAAGAAAGGGGAATACTTTTTCACAGAATCACAGAATGTCAGGGATTGGAAGAGACCTTGAAAGATCATCTAGTCCAATCCCCCTGCCAGAGCAGGAACACCTAGAGCACATCAGAGGAACATGTCCAGGTGAGTTCTGAATGTCTCCAGAGAAGGAGACTCCACAACCTCCCTGGGCAGCCCCTTCCAGGGTTCCCTCACTCTCACTGTGAAGAAGTTTTTCCTCATATTTAAGTGGAATCTCCTATGTTCCAGCTTGCACCCATTGCCCCTTGTCCTGTCCTTGGACATCACTGAGAAGAGCCTGGCTCCATCCTCCTGACACTCACCCTTTACATATTTATAAACATTAATAAGGTCCCCCCTCAGCCTCCTCTTCTCCAAGCTCAAGAGACCCAGCTCCCTCAGCCTTTCCTCCTATGGGAGATGCTCCACTCCCTTCATCATCTTGGTAGCCCTGCCCTGGACTCTCTCCAGAAGTTCGCTGTCCTTCTTGACCTGAGGGGCCCAGAACTGGACACAATACTCCAGATTTTGCACTGTGCTGCCAGAAGAGACATGGAACCATTGTGCTGAATAGTAAAAACCAGTGACAACACGCTTCATCCCTTCAGCGCTGTTGTCTAAACAATACAGGAAATCTTTCACGAAGAAAATACAGCACAATTTTATCTAACAACTTCCACTAGAGTAAGAGTCTCTTGTAAACTTAAATACAGGCAAAAAAAATTTTGACAGCCCTAGAAAAAAAAATCAGTCAACACTTTCAGCAGTATCTGGAAGAGACTCTTTTTACTTCTTCTCCTTTTATAGCAGTGCCCCAGAAGCCTGGTACACATTCCAATGTTCTAGCTGATGCACAAGGACAATCGTCACAGCGTTCTGTGGTGACAACGCGGGTTTGGAGCCACTCCCTTGCCCAGACTGGATAATCTCGTGTTGCTGGGCTTGACCTGTCCCTGGCACCTTGCACTTCACAGCTCCAGCCCTCTCCTGCACCCCTTCCTCAGACTCCAGAGGAATCCTGCACAGCGAGCGTAATACACATCTCTCAGTTCTGAAGGTTGATAATGCTCTCCTCTTACTAACACACACGACAGAGCATTCAAATCCTGAGAGCTGGAGCAGAGCTTTCCTACCAACTGCTCTCAGAGAGACAAATATTCAGGAGAGTGGAAAAAAATAAAAAGACCCACCAATATTTTATTTACCAGGAAGTTCACCT
>VZTM01039310.1:270-11211 GCA_013400555.1 Jacana jacana
GGAACAAATGGATCATCATCACAGCTGATGAACTCAAGAGATTCATCTCAGCCTTTCCTGTGCCAAACTCAGTCTTACCTTATGGGGAGCTGCTCAAGTTGCCCTTCCAGAGTCAGGTTTCCTCTTTCCTATCCAAACCTCCTATCCTGCAAATTTCTTTTTGAGCTCTCTGGCCCAAAGAACAATGTTTGCTTGCCAGACTTTGACTTTTCTCCATTCATGACAAAGACCTGGGCTAAGAGAAGCTGTGAAAGTGGTGTGTGCCCATTCCTCCTCTCTACCCCACCCTCCACGCAGTATAGACCTTGCTCTTTATTGACTCTACAGAGGGAAAGAGCTTCTCTAGGCCATAGCTGGCCTTTACGATCACTCCTTTCATCTGTGTGAGGATCCAAGAGGATAAAAGGTAGAGTGAAATAATAAGCAGAGGTGATATCATAATACAATAAAAAATAACCACAAGCCATACTAACCTAATGATGTATCTGATTCAGCCTTACATGCTGAAGTCAGGTCACAATTTTTATGACTCCTCTAATGTGTTGCACTACAGCTTTCTCCCCTGTACAGCTTTTGCTGAGATTTCCTTCAAACCTGAACAGTGTCTCCGCCTCTCTTCCCTGTGCATGTATTTTATGGAGGTTATGCCTTTTTAGTTGCAATACAATCATTATTAATATATGTTGGCATAAAAAGAAAATAAAGCTGACTTCCCAGTCTTTGTTGAATAGACACCCCTTTTCACCTCTTCTACAGATAATGGTGCCTGAAAGTCTCAGTTTTTCTCACATACCAACTCTATTTAAAAAAAAAAATAAAATTCAGGACGTTTCTTAAACAGGTTTTCTTTGAAAACACCAGTGTAAAATCTCAGTCAATACAGATCAAAGCAGTCTAACTGACAGCAGTGCAGATTAATGGCAGCTGAAATTTACAAAAACCTTAAAAATCAAATTGGATGGGCTTCTCTTGTACCACTAAATCCCACCTCTAGCAATTGCAGTTTGTTTTGCCAAATAACCCATTTCATAATCTGATTGCGCTGTTTGGATTCAATACGTGAATATTGTTTGCTTTGTGATGATAGAGCAAGTATTTTCTTTCTCTTTTTTTCAGGGGCAGAACATACCAAACAAGAAAGGCATTATTGTGCTGAATATGGAAGAAGTATTTCATGGTCAAAGCTGAAGGAAGAGAGAATGTAAAGAGTGGAAAATTTCTGTGACTAAATAATCTAAGGTCTCTTTTCTGATTTTTGAGTCTTGATTTCACTGGAGAAGGCTGACAATAAGGCAAACTTAAAACTGAAACACAAAGGAAGTTCCATGCTAAAACTTCTTCTGTCCCCTGCAAACTCCTCTATTAATATGGCCTCAATGTCTGACACTGCCTGAGCTCTCTTTCTAAAACGTGTACAAGAGCTGCATGTGCTTCTTAAGTCTTATCACTTACATCACCTCCATTACAAACTTGGTTTAGTAATCTCTGTATCAGGAAATGCTATCAAGTTCCTTGTTCAAGTCTTGTAAAATACATCTTCTCTTTCAGGCTGCACAAGGGCCAAAGTGCAGTAGCCCTCTTCTTTATAGAACTGTTTTTAGTTAAGAGTTGGCCTCAGGCTAATCCTTAGCTCAATTCACAGGTATGGACCCAAATGTCAAATATGCTTGTCAGAATTCACCTTTTTTTTTCCTGTGTGATGTTATTTTTGTTGATTTGTCAGTACTTGACCCTGTTTAGCTAGTCTCTATCACTCCTGGGGTTGAAGACTCTTCTCTGTGTATGACCCTATTCACTCCTCTAAGCTTGCTGGCTTAAATTTTGCTGAATTGCAGAGTTACTTGTAAAGTAAACAGCTCAGCCTGATGGTTAGCTTTGTGAGCCTCCTAGTTCTTATGGTCTGGATCTTCACCTGGGTGACTAAAATGTTCCTGTCTGCAGGGCTCATTTCCGGAGCTTAATTACCATCAGGTTCAGTCACCCTCAGAGCTGAACTGGTTTATGTCCAGTCAGCTCTGATGTCTTTAGATCTTGTTCCTTTGTGCTCCCAGTTCCAGAGCTAGCAAACACAGAAAAAGCTCTAGCTTGCTTTGACTTGCCAGCATGGATAGAGCAGCATGTCTACAGATCACAGATGTGCAGCCTTCCATATAGCTTGCTTTGGGGACAGAAAGAAAACACGATGAAAAGCTTTTACCTATGCAAAGCAAAATCAAGGGCTCAGGACTTGTCCTTCATTCCCTTCACTGTCCTTGCTTCTTCCTTCTTGTCCTTCATTTCCTAATGTCACGTAACCTCAGTGCCATGCTGGAGTTGATTACTCATGAACTTTAGTTCAGCTGATGGCAGGTGATGGACCTGGTCAAGGGCTAGAGAGGGCAGACAGCATTAAGGAGAACATAATTTCTGGGTTTTCATCCTGATGCTTAAAACCAGAACCCGGACTGACAGAGATAAAAAATGGTTTCAGATTGCTACAATATTGGCTTGTCACTATGTTTTGCTGCAGGGAGGATGCTAGAGACACTTGCAAGGGCAGCATGAAGGTTACTTGATCAAGGTTGAGCACCTGCCTCCTCCATAGGAGTTAGTTGTTCTTTCCCTCTCCAAAAGGCCTCTTGTGAAACTGTACCTCAGTTCTTAACTTTACCAGTTGGGCACAGGTCCTTCCAAGAGTAGGGATGCTCATAAAAGAACAATCCATTTACTGACAAAGAAGTTACTTCTACTAGGAGCAGGTTTTACTGGTCCAGGCTCCAGGCCATGAAATGGGAGAAGTTGTGCCAGTCTCCAAAAACTGATTGCATATCTTCACCCTCCCAGCCCACATCTCTATGCCATCCATTATGTGTGATGTGTGATTTTACACGCAGTTTTCACTGTAATCTGCTGACCTGTGGCATTGTATTCTGCTGCTTCTGCTCTGTTATTTTCCATACAGTGAATGTACAGCCAGCCTAGATTTTATTTTTCACATAACCTGACATCTTTTGGGTAAGGAATATAAATGACCTATCCTCAGTTTGTCTGTTTGTGCAACACTAACCTTGACTCGTCCTATGTAAACTAACCTGACAACTTGACACATCAGGTCTTGACAGTTCCTCATTGTCGGAAGGAGTCAAGGTTATGGTACCTGGCTTGGTTGGATATTTTTATGCCTGCACTGGTTTGACTTGCAGGCTTTAACAGACTTTTCATAAGTTCATTTATTTCCCCCTGCCCACTGTTCCAAAATAGAATTTTGGAAGTGAAGATCTTTAAAGAAGTAAATATGGGTTGGCAACCAGACCATAAGTGGCAGCAATATTCTAACGGTGCACAGCATAGTTTGCACAGCTCTTACCTGTTTCCCTCTACTGTGGACTATAAGCCTGTGATGTCAGGAGTGCTTCCAGCTTGGAAAATGGAAATAGCATACAGAAGGGTTCTGGTGCCATAGGCCAGAGTCTTCTAACTATGAAAAAGACATGTCATAGAATCATGAAATCATAGAATGGTTAGAGTTGGAAAGGGACCTTAAAGATCATTGAGTTCCAACTCCCCTTCCCCCCTGCCATGTGCAGGGACACCTCTCACTAGAGCAGGTTGCTCAAAGCCCCATCCAGCCTAGCCTTGAACGCTTCCAGGGATGGAGCATCCACAACTTCTCTGGGTAACCTGTTTCAGTGTCTCACAGCCCTCACTGAAAATCATTTCTATCTAGTATCTAATCTAAATCTCCCCTCTTCCAATATAAAGCCATTACCCCTTGTCCTGTTGCTACACTTCCTGACAAAGAGCTCCTCTCCATTTCTCCTGTAGGTTCCCTTCAGATACTGGAAGGCTGCTACAAGGACTACCTGGAGCCTTCTCTTCTCCAGGCTGAACAAGCCCAGCTCCCTCAGCTGGTCTACACAAGAGAGGTATTCCATCCCCCTGATCATCTTCGTGGCCCTGCGCTGGCCACCAGTTTCATGTCCTATCTATGCTGATAGGTGGGGTCTCAAGAGTGCAGAGTAGAGAGGTAGAATCACCTCCTGCAACCTCCTAGCCACGCTTCTTTTGATGCAGCCCAGGATTCAGTTTGCTTTCTGGGCCACCAGCGCATATTACCAGCTCACATTGAGCTTCTCATCCACCATCACTCCCAAGTCCTTCTCCTCAGGGCTGTTCTCCAGCTATTCTCTGCCCAATTTGTATTTGTGCTGGGGATTACCATGACCCAGGTGCAGGACTCTTCACTTGGCTTGGTTGAACTTCATGCAATTTGCACTAGCCAACCTCTAAAGGGGAAAGAAAAAATTGACTGGCCATTATGCTGGCACGAGGAAGATTTGCTAAAATAGGATTTCTGTTTGCTTTGAGTGTAAACATAGGAAAGGAGGCAGGACTTTGATTTTGGGAATCTCAGTCCATTTTGGTAATTTGGACACAAGCAAAATGCCAGAATCACTGGAGAGAAATAGGATGACCTTGCTTGACCTTTTGAAGGGCCATACAGAAATATTGGCTGTGTTGGGAACAGAAGGAAGCAACTGTCTCTGTTAACTGTTTTCACCAGAGCTACCTCATCTGGCATTGCTCTGCCATATCTGCATTGCCTCAAGAAAGAGGCAATTCATGAGTAACCTCCAGAGCTTTTGGCTCCTGTAGAAAATTCTGAGGTGGAGGACTGACTCCCGGAAAGGCCTGAGGACAGGTTTATGACATGCAATAATGTAATGTGCAAAGCTTCCTGACTTAATAACGATGACAGACATCATGCCCCAATTGCATTGTACAAGGGTAATGAAGAATGAGAGGACTGCGTCTCAAAAGCAATACAGCTATTTCACTGTAGTGCCACTTCTGGACTAACAAATGCCATCTTTCAGCTGCCTCCCAGTCACAAACAAGGCAAACGAAGCCACAGTTGCAGACCCTGTGGTGATGAGGTTACAGCTTCTTCAGAGTCCAGCTCTGTGGTGATGATCTTACTGGGAAGGGAGAGCACTCCTTTTGTCTGTCAGCCCTTGTTAACTGTATTAATATTGTGATCCATCTGATATCTGAAAATCATGCTGGACCCAATATGACCTCACCCACTTCTTGAAATTTATGGGAGACGCATCAAAAGTCTCTTCCAAGAACAGTTATTGAAGAGAAACAAGCCTCAAGAATTTTCGAGTTAGCTTTACATCCAGAACAGCTAAACAATTCTGTAAACAACATATGCTGATGATAATTTGCTTTCTGTTAATCCCTGTTGCTAAGATGCCTCCACTTCAAAACCTGATGTGTTAGAAGCCCAGATCAATGGAGCTTCCTTTACAAGGCCAGGTCTTGATGTGTATGGCTACGAGGTCAGAGTGGGGTCTAAAGGGCGGTGGCCACTGAAGAGGTATCTGCTGAGTTGCAGGGCAGGGAACTCCATGGAAAACAGCTAAAACAGTGGGACACAATCCAGACCTTCATATAAGTTACAATACCAGGTACTCCCTGAGCCAGAGACTTTAATGATAACGTGGAAACCATAAAGTACTCCAAGAAGACAGGTACTCCCTTTGCTGGTAGGGGCACTTGCTTTCCAAAATGAGGTCTTAGGTTATCTGCATTGGTTGGAAGCACTGCCTAGGTGTGGAATGAAACAAAATATGGGAGAAATGAAGGACTTTAAAAATGAATGACTTAACACTGTATCTGAGAAGAATTTAGATGTGACTAAGGGGTCAGCTGCCACAATCTCTGGTAGTGGTTGTCTCAGCCACAGGTAGGGTGGGAGAAATGGTAGGCAGAGTATTCAGAGAGCTTCTTTTTTTTATTTAGCTACTGTTGGGTCAGGTGCTACTGTGCCAGGCATATTTACATCTGCTGAACCAAAATGACTTTATAACAGTATTCTTTTTGGGTAAGCGTCTCAAATGCACCCTGGCAACAAAGAGCAGCTCAAAAACAGCTATCATACATTTCCTCAAACTTTTCTGAAATCTAAAGACACAAAACCAGACACAATCAAATTATTTCTTTACAGTGCTGGCACATTCCGGATCAGAAGTATTTCCTTGCTGTCATGAGCCATCCCCAATGCATTACTACCCAGGCAAATTGTGTATGCGAGCCAGTGGGAACATTTATAGTAATCAAGCTACCTTGCATTAATCATGATGTAGAAAGAACTTTGTTAGAAAAAACTTTTCCTTGAAGAGCTGATGACATATGTGCATCGTTGTACGAAAAGCTCTCTGAACAGAAGGGGGCTTTACACCACCTTCAAAATGAGAGGCAATAGACTGTAAGCCAGAGCACCTGGAATGTAGGTTTATATATTGTATTTCTGAGCAGCTTCTAGAGGCTGTAATGTAAAAAAGACATCCTCTAGAACAATGATGCTGATACTCTTCCTAGAATGGAACTGTTAGTGCATTTTATACCAGAGTAGCAAAAGTGCTGCTCCCACCGTTTGAAGTCTTGTGGGGTAAATTAAAACTATTGCGCTCATATTAAATGAGGGAAAAATTGCAGTACATGTTGAGCCAGCTTCAGTCATTAAAGATATTAGTCTAAATTTACAGGTCTCATAAGGAAATACAGCTCAGCTGGACTCAACAGTCTTGCACACTTTTACATCAGCAGCAAAATTTAGCCAATGTTTCTCCGAGATATTTTTGTGCTCTGTTCCCAAGCACTGATTTGGTTTCCTGGACCAATGTAATTCTCCTACATAAAAAAAGTGCCACCAAGCTACCTTGTTGGCCATTTGGATATTTTTTGGCCAAAGGAAAATACTTTCAGTTCAATTGATTTCGCATAAAAAGCCTTTTTCCAGTGGAAAAATCTGCAAGGTCAAGTTTTTGTTCCTTTCAGTGGGAAGAAACTGCACCTGAATACAGGGAAAATTTTATTGCATGGTACATAATGGTTCCTATTTACATTACGAACATAAGATCCCACCCTGAATGCACTAAGTGCATGAAGGCAACAAAGCTCCTTAGATATGCTGTCAGACTTTTGCATGGACACACAGACCTAAGTTCGGTATCTTGGCTACCGTGTCGCAGAGTAGCTGGGGTGCCGATCTCTGTGTAATCACTCAGGGTCTCTTGTCAGGCTGGGCAGCTCTCAATGATGCACAAGAGACTACGGTGGTGACGCAGTGAATGGTGCCTGGGTACAGCTGGTGTGGGTCCGTCTCTGTGTTGCCATCAGGCCTCTTACCGCAGTGGCATAACCTAATTCTGGCTGCAGACACACAGCTCTGGCCAGCAATGTTTTCAAATGGGAGTCTGATCTAGTAAAAGTTTCCTAGATTTTATTATTGCTTTTTATTTCCTGTATCATTACTACAATTATCGGTCTGGGTTTTTTTGCATGTTGTCATTCGGCACTTAAACTTTGTTCCTACAGTACTTTTCAATGTCCCTCTTTCCTCTTCTACCCTCACAATTTGTGTTTCCGTAGGTTCATTTTCAGCTGGCACCTTAAGACAGTCTTCTTTTTCACCAGTTCTAACATTGAAACTAAATTAGGAAGAAGGAAAGATGAACTGCTATTGTGAGAAAAAGGAAGGATTCATTCCTGTTGTGCAGAAAAAGTGATGTCTACCAGCAGTAGTACAAGGTAGCTACAGAAAGGGCAAACAAATCAAAAGTTTAGTCATTTATTTGTTCTTTTAATGTCTCACTGTTTTACTCGGACTTCATGCTTCAGTTTCCCAGCTTGACATCTGGGGGCTGAGAACTCCTTCTCTCCTCCATGGTTTGCAGTCTCTCAGGGTGGTAACAAGGGGATGAAGGTGGGTTAAGGGCTGAGGATGCTCAGTGTATGCACATAAGTGTTTGTGTGGAAAGCCCACTCCAAAGCCAGACTGGAAGCAGTTCTGAACAGTGTACAAACATCAGCTACAGCATCTTCACAATATCAGAGATTGGGAAAATCAACTCCAGAGGTCCACCACTAACTTCAGGATGCTGATGGGAGCCCTGTGTGTCTTCCAGGCTGTGGGTACATTAGGCAGGAGCAGCAGGGACGGGTATGGCTGAGAGGACCCTGCAGGACAAAAGTCATAGTTAGATTTCCACCTGTCCCAGGAGCCTCTGCTGACCTCCTGCCTGAGCTTGGATGGATGGTCTTGATGTGCATCGTGGAGAAAAGCACAGTGCAAATGGCAGGCATGACTTTTCCTAGTAGTACTGGCAGAATGAGCAAAAATTGTTCTTCATTATTCTGTTTGCATGATCTATCCCCTGAGCAAGTTACCCTCCCAGGAAATTGTCCTCTCCTGTAGCATCCCATGCCCAGCCCACATGGCTGACAAAAACCCAGAAGACAACTTGTGCTGAGGCTGATTGTCCATGTGTCACAAAACCCTGTAAATGCCACTAGTTTGACATGTAGCCTTCACAACTCACCACAGAACTGTGTGTCAGCCACAAAACTTTCACCTTCCACAGTTTTGAACTTCACATTGAAAACATTTTTACATTTGTGTTCTCCTTTTACTAAGTTTCTGAAAAATGTAGCTCGTTTAATCCAAGTATGCAATGTGGACACATTTATACTAACATAGGGTTATTTATTCAAACTCATTTCATTTTGCACAGATTGTCACACTGATTTTTTTATTTTGCTTTTTTTGTGATTTATCAGTGCACCAAACTATTGCAATAGCACCGCTGGGAAAAATCTACAGATAGCCTGAAATGATATGTCTAATGCTGGGAATTTAACTTCCAACACCACCAGCTATTTCACTGCAGACCATTTTGGCAGAAATGTTTTCTTACTCTCACGGTTCGAAACCTTGCTGGCATTTCCTGCAGTATAAATATTTGCTGGGACACCCGAGAGGGGCAAGAAGTTCATAAGTGTGCTTCAGAAGTGACAAAACCAGAGTCTGTTTCCTCACACCTACTCACAATTGTTGGTAACAAGGTTTGTTGGTAGCAAACTATTGAGAAGGGGGAAAAGAAGGCACACTTTGCACCACTTTGCTGATATTTTTGATAGTGTTCTGTAAAGAGAAGCCCGAAGAAAATTGACTCCATACAGCTTATATAAACTAATTACTTCATTGATGAGCAATGTGTATGTATTTAATCAGTTCCTACTATTACACATGTATTTGTCTCTACATTTTATGCAGTTCTTTGTATTTTACCTGAAACACCTGTTTACTTGATGAACTGCCAGTGCAATTTAGGAATGGGAAGAAAGAGACCTCAGCAGCAAAAGAGAGTTAATGGTGGGGGCAAAGGAAGGGATGTCCTTTATGGTAGCTGGCTGTCAGTGGTCTCGTGCGGGCAAACGAAGCTGTCTTTTGCCAAAGGAAAAAATGTTGGTCAAAGTTTCCAAGTTTTTATCTTTTTCTTTTCCCAGGGAGATGCTATGGGACTTGGACTTTCAGCTCAGCAACCATGAGATACCAGAATAATTTTTCAGTCTTTTTTTGAAGCAGGTCTAGATGTTTGGAGGATGACTGAGATGTTTCTAGGATTTCCATTGCAAATTGGGTGCTGCTGCTGAAGGTAGGAGTTGAGCAGCTCGGGACAAACCAATCATGTTTTGCTAGTACGAAGAGCTTTCCTGTCCTCAGGCAACTGTGGTGAGCTGTGAGACAAAACATACACTGGAAAAGCAGGATTTCAAATCCAATTAATTTCTTTCATACGGCACCTTACTGCAGATTATAGCCAGGTAATGTACTAAACAACACAGCAGTTTGATATTAAAAGGAAGACTTACATCCTTCAAGTCCTCTTGCACGATGCAAGCACAGGACCACAGGAATGTGCTCTGATCAATATGCTTACACAGATCATGTGACTTTAGGGTCAAATTTAGCAGCAGAAATGAGGAACAAAACTATCAGGCAACAGGAAAGACAAAGCAAGATGCAAACAGTTTGTGCATTCTAACACTGTATCAATGCAAATAATATACTTTATTATGTTAAAATGACCCAATCAGTAATTTGCAGCCTAACAAATGCTACTTTATATCCATATGGAGTATAATAATATTACAGCCTTAGAGTTCATCTCTCTGCACTCTTAAACTCATTCAAGATGCTAGTAGAGATTTTAAGTGGAGATTTTTAACTCTAAACTTTTTCTGCCACCAGTTTTCCACTCCAACCTACTCAATGTCTGCTCTACCTGTGCAGTACTCCTGTGGGCTTGGCTTTGGTCTACTTAGAGAAAATAAACTATAAGTACCTACAGCCTACCCCTGTTATGCATTGCTTCCTGAGGTTCAATGAAACGAGTTACAGTGGGCATTTGTAAAAGGCAGGATAATCCACTGAATAGATTCCTGGTCAAGGAGTCAAATACTTTGTTTTGGATTTTTCTCTCTAGCTGCTGCCATCTCATGTCACGAATCGCAGCTGCCTTACCACAAGCTCCTGCCTTCCAGGAGTCCTCACAATGAAATAATGGACAGTCCATAAACCCCTATATTTGGGATTTTAATATGATTATAGAAGAAGCTGTTTGCCTCACAGTGTGCTTAGTAACTACCCCCTCTGAAAGACCAGGCCGCTGCAGGATGGACATGGTCTCTTCCCGATTCTCTGCTTTTGAGGAGGAAATTACAAGTAATGCACTGTAAGCTTTTCTTGCCAAAGTGCAGGCGCAACAACAAGAAAAAGCCAATGAATTGGATGGCCTGCCAGAAAAAGCGAAACTATGGGGAAGTATGACTTTAGTAGATCATTATGAAACCTCTAGCCTCAGTAAGTAAAAGCTCAAATCCCTTAGAAATGTCATGACATTGCTTGTCTGCATTTTCATTTCTACTCCTTTATTCTGGGTCGTTTTCTGACTGAGACATTCTGGCTTTCATAGCTTGTTCTGAGGACAATGTAGTAAGAATCCTAAAGCTATTCTCTGCATACTTCTGCTCATCCTTCTTTACAGATGAAAAGCTATCATATTCTGCTCACTAACTCCCTGCTGATTGAAAATTTCCCAGGAAAAAAAA
>VZTM01039310.1:11816-24064 GCA_013400555.1 Jacana jacana
AAAAAAACTGAGGTTCACACTTCAGCCAGCTGCTTTTCTGAGGTTCCAGATACATCCACTACAGAGATACTAATTCCTGAAATACAAAACCTAATTTAAATGCTCTGAATACCTCTGCAAGGGTCTATTTTTCTTCATGAACTTCCATAAGGAATATTAGACTGGTTTGCAAGTCTTAGAGCAGAAATGTGAATAGTCTCTTCTTTGGATTTTAACTTTTAAGAAGTACCATTACATTGACAAGAGGTGTATGTCTGTCATGGTTTAGGCTTAACTCTTTCCCTCACTTTTTGGCTGTCTTGTCTGAATCACAGACATATTGAGGCTGACTGCCTATTACTTTCTTTGCATGGTATGTAGTGGAATGCTGTCCTTCCCACCTCAGCTCTTGGTCCTTACTGAACAACTAGAAAACTGAGAACCATATGAAAATTGAGGTTTTTCAGGTACAACAGACCTGTACTGAGGAAATGCAAGGAAAACCCTTTGCCCTGGTGTGTTCCAAGATAGCTGCCTCCATCCAAATCAGCTGTAAAGCCCTGTTGCTGTTAAAAATGGCAAGGTGCAGGACTCTAATGAAATGCAAAGCAAAGATAAAAAGATCATCACAATGCTACTTTAGCAAAGTGAAGTGTATGCAGAACCTGCTCTGCTCTCCAGTTATAGCACTGGGGCTGGCTGGCTGAAGAACCTGTTCGGTGGTTGGGACATGGGATCTCATAGGTAAGGAGACAAGCAGAATGGTTATAAGGAAGGAAACTGGCTGGTGTAGGGCAATCAGAGCAGCAGTTGCGCAACTAGGCAGCACATACATATGCTGTGGATATGGGGTTTCTCCTAGATGAGATCACATTTGTTGATGGACAAAAGCCATTCTGCAGTGCTAAATGCTGGGAAATAACTAAAGGTGCTTATAATACTTTGGGCTGTGCTGTTGTTTCCTGGGTCTTGCTGGTCTTGTGTCAGTCCTCTTTTCCAAAGGACTGCAGGCTCTTAAGTGCTGAGTTTGCTGGCTCTATCCCACTACTGTTAGCTTTCTCCCCTTTGCTTCCCAACCTTCCCAGTCATCCACAGAGAAATGTTGTCCTTGAACATTGTCTGACATGTTTAATGCCTTCTCTCTTGTCCCACCTCCTCAACATGCCTGGCGGTCTGCCAGCTATTCTCTATGTTCCATAACCTGTCTATCCTACATCACATCTCCTGGCTTGCTTCATCACTCTTTGACTGGTTTACTGTCTTGCTTATCAGAGGCTGTTGCTAAAAGATTTTTCTAATAAGGGTGAAAAAAGCCCTACCCATTCCAATGTATTGTGTCCAATCCTCTGGATTACCCAGAACTGGCTCACTTATAGATTTTAGTCTCTTTTACACCATTTTTTTTCATAGAATCATGGAATCATGCAGGTTGGAAAAGACCCTTGGCATCATCAAGTCCAACCACCAATCCCACTCTACAAAGTTCTCCCCTACACCATATTCCTCAACACCACATCTAATCAACTCTTAAACACAGTCAGGGATGGCAACTCTACCACTTCCCTGGGCAGCTGATTCCAGTGACTGACCACTCTTTCTGTGAAGATTTTTTTCCTAATGTCCAGCATAAACCGACCCTGCTGCAGCTTGCAGCCATTCCCTCTTGTTCTACTGCTAATTACCTGTGAGAAGAGACCACAACACAATTGTTTTAGCATGAATACTGTTATGTTCTTTAAGAAAGGGTCTTACACTGGGATTTCATAGCACTGGTATACACAATTTCACACTTTGTACCTGTGAGCAGCACTGCTTTTATCTTTTTGTCAGTCCCTACAGCCACCTGGAGAGATGTATTTTATGAGCAGAGGGTGCTTTGGCATATTTAAATAAGCTTTTTGGATTACTTAGGAAGAAATAAGCTCATTTGTGTGGAAAAGAAAAAGGTGAGCCTGAATCCTTAAACTGTGTAGGATTATTTTATTTAACTAAATAGCAACATGTCTAGAATGCTTTAAGTGTCTCCTGTAAAGAAATAAGCATAATGTAACATTAGCTAAGAAAGTCAGGAGGAAGAAAACCTGCTACCAGTAGAAGGGATGTTGTTGGAGACAATTTTTAAAGCAACAGGGCAGATGGACAAATATTTTAGTGCCCAGTTCTGTCAAGTTGCTTGAACCTAGGAGAACTAATCCTGAAGAGTTATACAAGATATACATATGGGGAAACCAGAAAAGAGAAATTTAAAAGAGAGGATTAGAGCTGAAGCAGAAACTGGCTTTACAGTCCACATCCACAGTAGATGTTTTATGACTACCAAAGTTTTACTCAACTGGATTCAGAAAGAGATGAAAAACATCTTGGTAAAACCTCGTCTGACTCAAATCCTCTTTCTTGAGGGCACCCAGATTACCATGGCAGAGCTAAAATACATGCCTGACCAGGAGGTGATAGAGAAATGATATCAACCAGTGGGTAGCTACTGATTTAACGAAATGCAGTAACAGTTTGTCCAGACAGCAGATGAGGTGCGGAAATGGTATTTGACATCGGTTCAATGTCCTGACCTTACTTGCCTTTGCTTTTTTAGGATTGCCTGTGCTGGCTGTATCACGTCATACTTACAGAAAGAAATTCAATAAGCACTACCTGTATTGGTGGGTACTTATCCCCCCCTTATGAGAGAGTAAACTCTTGTTTATTTGCAGCCCATGTTTTTATGATAAAAGTCCAGAAAAGAACATCAGCCATTTTCAGTTACTGACTAATGTGACTAATGTTATGCAGACTCTTCGTAGTGTTTTGCCCACTTTCGTTCAAATGTCTCTTTGAGCATTTAAATGAGCTTCCAGTATTTCTACTGACTCTTCCATGGTCTAATTATGTGAAAATATTTATTAATAACTTGTGTTTTCATTTCCTTTTTAAAAATATCTTAAAAAAATGTGCAAACAAGGATGACATCATTATAAACAAAACTCTGTTCAAGTATAACTCACTTAATTCTGTACAATTTCCTTGTTTTCTCAGCCAGTCTGTTTTTTCATGTATAGATTTATTGGCATTAAATTTGATTTACCATGTTTGAAAATAATTGGGTAGTGGATTTAAGGGAGTTTGTATTGGGATGTATCTTTTTTTTCGTTGCACCAACCTGACACAAATATGATTTGCTGCCATATTTAACAAGATTAAGTGATCTTTGTTGAGTTTCCATCCCTCAGTTCTTTCTGTGCAATTTAGAAGTTAGAATTTGAAGGAAAAAACCGCTGACAACATGAGAACAACACTAGCGTACTTATGCCTATTTTCCAGCAACAGGGAGAATATGAACAGAGTGATAATAAGCTCATAAGGGTAGCGTCACCATGGTAAATTGTCAGAGTAACTCCTCAATAGGGCATGGGACTAAATTTAGAAGACTACACTGCTGGTGAGTCATTGATCATTGCACAAGTAGCATGCTCTTCTGCTGTGAGTATATGTATGCACTGCATTTTGTGTTCACGAGTATGCAGTTTGGCCAGGATCTAATTGTACTCTTGTGCAAATTATATTTTAGATCATCACAGGTGAGACAGAGTAAACAACAACCCACAATGAATCTGGGTATTGGGGTTCACTTAAGAACCAGTGAGATTAAAGCTGTTACCCCACTTGATTTCCTCACACACTCACTCTCTCCTTCCTCACCAGCCCTATGTTTCCCATGTCTCAATACCCTTCCCCACAGGCAGGTGGCTGCTGGCCAGGAAAGAACAGACAGAAAGTCCTATCAGATGATTCTGTCCCACTGCTCGCAGGTACCAGTCTCAGGTGGTAATGGTCAAGGGCTCTGGTCATCCCTCAGCACTTGTTTCCATACAGTGTTCTCATCCCCAGGGTCTTCTCCCACTTCCAGGATCTATTGTCCAGCTGGGTATTTCACCAGCTGCTTTCTGCATCCTCCAGCCCCCAGATTTCCCAATTTAAAAAGTCAGTGTGCAAAAGCAAGTGCACCCAATTGGTGGTTCTGTTTCACATCTTTTTATTAATTGGAGGAATCAGGACGTGTAACACGCATCCCGGTATTATGAAAATTCACAGCCAGTCCTTACCAGCTGCATCTCGCAGGCGGCAGGCTCATGCTTTCTTTCGAGTTCAAAAGTTCAGTTTCAGACAGTCACCCACTCACCCACAGACGCGCAATTATCTGCTGCCTGTCACTCTTCACAATCTAAGTTATCACCTACTTCATTTATTTGGAAAAAAAAAGGGCAAAAGAAGGAAAAAAAGAGAGCTAAATCTTGATGGAAAAAATAGCTTGGTTTTTTTGTTTGTTTGTTTGTCTTTTTTTTTTTCTGGAAATAATCTCAACAACTCTGGTGCATCTATGTCAGGAACAGCTGGTGCTTTTAAGGGGAAATCATGAAATAAGGCATGTACTAGAGTTACCTGGTTACTGTTGCAGTGCAATGACTGTGAAGTAGAAAACAAGGTGGGTGTTTTTTCAACCACAGGATAAGTTATCCTGAAACTAATTTAAAATCTTTGCTTTTCAGTTTAGATAAAATCAATAGTAATTTCAGGTAACATTTGGACATTGTCCTTCCCTCTGGAATTTGCCATATTAGAGCACAGGTCAGATTTCTCAAAAAATGGATCTCCACTGTATGAAGCCGTGGCTGGCTTGCTCTTTAGAAGAGGTACTGTGTAGTGCATTGGCTCTCTGGAAAGGCTAGAACAACCAAGCTCACATCTGAGTGGGGAAGAACTGGAGAGGCTTATGTTTTTTTACTGGGACTTTTATATTGTTTTTGTTTTTTTGAGGTTTTGGTTTGGTTTGGTTTTTTTTTTTATCCTTTCTGTAGATAATCCAGAAGAAAAAGAGGGAAAGAGGCAATGCTAGTCCCTGAAAATGCACATAGTAGCCACAGTGGCAGAGTAAATATTGATAGGGAGACCACTGCCTAAGTTGTATGTTAAATGCATGAAGAAAGTTCAAATATATCTCATATACAGCCAACTGAGAGTTCAAAATTGGTCAGTACAGTATATTTTCACCATTCCATTGTATTTTATGTTTGGTTGTCAAAACTATTGCAAAAATAAATGTGCTTTGACAACAAATATTTTTTCAGAAACTCCTACCCTGAGTCACTATTTCAGTGGCTGGCTATGTGAAATGATAGCATGAGACTAAAAGAGCAAGATCCTGTTCTTAGTTCTGCAAACATAAATCTGGAATAGCTCCACAGAGGTTTGTGGAGTTATTTCTGATTTACCGTAGTGTAGCTGTGAGAAAAATTGGCCAAAGGAGTATAGCTGTCTAATATTTTCTTCTGTATACTACTATATTACTTTGTACACGGAGAGGCAGACAGCTTCCTGTTACAGGGTGATTCAGTAGCTGTGATACCACTATAGCCACACACACAGGCAGCTGCATCAGGCTGACAGCTAGCAGACCCTTCTTTCAAACTGTTGGTGACAGTTGCCCCCCAGTGATTCACATCTGGAAGTGAACATACAGGAAAGTACTTTGTGACAGCCCAACATTTCGGTGATGTCTTCTTTCAGAAGTTCTAAAGCCACCATGTTTTGGGGCAGAAATTTGAAATTTGTCAGGAGAGTAGTCTCCGTGTTCAAAATGTTCTCTGTTATTCCAACAGAAACAACTTTAATTTGTTAGTACCTGTAAAATAGAGGGAAATAAAAATTATTTGGGATTGCCAGCCACATTACAAACTTAAGGAAACTTTGCAGATAAGCATTAAATGAAAAAGGTCCAACCACACTGGAGGTCTGGTACAGTAAATGCTTGCTGCAGACCTCAAGAGTTGAAATCACAATCCTGAATGAAGAAAGGCAGCATCCTGTATCTTAGTACTGCTGTGACTCACATTGGTGTGGGCAGAAGAAGGACCAGGAGTGAAAACAGGCCTTTGAGATTCCCTTGCCCTACTGTTATAAAGATCTACAGGACTCAAATCCTGTAAGAAGAATTTGGCTGAGAAAAATCACATAATGGAATTAAAGATCATAAGGGTGAAAGTTTCACTTTGGTCAGAAAGATGAAGGTTGGACCAGGTGGTTGGGACAGTTGAGAGAGTCATACTTGCTGAAGGGAAGAGCCTAGAGGAAACCAGGGTGGGTGAAAAGGTGAGGAAAATGATGCTGAAAGCCAGGCTGGGGAGACCGCATGCTGACATTACAACTGCAACAATGCTCTTTTAGCATAGTGCATGTTCTCAAGTTCTGACTTCTGCTTGTGTAACCTTAGGCTAATTCCCCTTGGACCTGTTTTGAGATGTAACTGCAACTAAACTTGTTGCCATTGTATTTTGTGTATAGTTTTTTACTGAGGTTTATAACATCTCCTTTGTAAAATTGCTGGATGATTAGC
This sequence comes from Jacana jacana, assembly GCA_013400555.1. Classification (NCBI taxonomy): domain Eukaryota; kingdom Metazoa; phylum Chordata; class Aves; order Charadriiformes; family Jacanidae; genus Jacana; species Jacana jacana. The sequence goes on from VZTM01039310.1 coordinate 18,181, forward strand.
ATGATATCAGCATTGCTTATGCAGTAGTAAAAATCAAAAGCATTTCAGTAACGTATGGGACTTGACTGTTAGGCCTACTGGGTCTTGCTCAGGCAAGCTCACTGAAGCTAAAAACATTTTCTAATTAATGAGTACACTCACAGGACAGGATCTGTGCATCATCTTTCACAACGTGTTGTTTGATTTTACCAGAACTTCAGAACACATAGTTGAGAAATGCTGTTTGCTCTGTGCTCCCAAGAGCCTGACATAAAAGCATTCTGCTCATTGCATCCAATTTAGCATATATGGAAATTTTCATTGAAATGGAGAAAAATGGTTGATCCGGGATTCTCTTAATAAGAGTGCATGCAGTCATGTACGGAAACAGGTCAGGCTGTAATGTTGCCTGGAAATCTTGTATTTACAAAAACCAATGTAGCCATGCACTCTTTAATTGCAAGTCCATGTGAAGAAAAAGAAAGGGTTCAAAAGAGAAGGGAGGGTTCAAGAGAGAAGGAAGAGCTGCTTGCCCCAAAACCATAGCCCCCTGGCATATTGCCTCTTTGGGTACACCTCTTCCTGTGCAAATGAGACAATGTTTATAGGAAGAGGCAATATTTTTTAAAACTTGAAAAAGACAGATATACTTTCAGGTGCATAAGCCCTTCTTTAAATATGATATAGAAAGAGAAATGTTTGAAGCTAAACGTAAGCTGAGGACAAATATTCTGAAGAAAACTATAAACTTTAAACTTAATAGAAAAATGTGATAAAGTAGTTGTAGCCTATGCGAGGAAGAGGTTAATTTAGTACTTATTGAAAATGGTGGTATTAGTGATGGAATGTGAGAAAAATAGGTTCTACTTCTATCAAAGCTATGATTTCTAATGTTGGAGAGAGTTAGCAATTTTAGTTCCTGAGACCATCTTTTTGAGGCACTTTGTGAACTGGGGACATCTCCCTTCATGATGAGAACTGGAAGGTTATTACCAGAGAATCTGTATGGAGAGATATGCCTTCCACTTAAGGACATATTACATATATACATATATATATATATATATATGACATATATATGCAAAATATAATATTTTGATCCTTGATCTGTTGTATGTGTGTGCTCCTTTTGATGTGCAAAGGCACTTAATTTCAGCTCTGGGGTTTACATGTGGCTGTCTGGTACACTCAATCGATAAGTTACACTGTGGGAAGTGCAACAGTAAGAGCTAGAGATTTTCATGGTACTTTTATGGGAGCATTAATTCTGAGCTGCGATTGTGCAGTGGCAAGTTTTATGTTTGTTTACTCATTTCGGTCATAAGGAGATGATAGTCCTAATGATGATTTTAAGTAGGTGAGAGGGAAGTCTGAAGACTTTGTTCCTTTTAAAATTCAAAAAAGACATTATCCATCTCTAGCAGGCCTACCTGCCTCACACCCTTTGAGTGCAAGGACAGGGCCAACACTTCCCACGTTGTTTTTCCTCTTTTCCTTTAAGGCCTAGAGTCAGAGAGGAACTAAATGCTGGGTAGAGCCATGCACAGTTGTGCAAAGGATTAAGGGATTGGAGCATCTCCCTGATAAGGAATGACTGAGAGAGTTGGAACTCATTTATCCTAAAGAAGAGAAGGCTGAGGGGAGACCTCATTAATGCTTACAAATATCTAGAGGGTGGGCTGAAGGAAGTTGGAGCCAGACTCTTCAAAGTGGTTCCCAGTGACAGGACAAGGAGAAATAGGCACAAGCTGGAACATAGGAACTTCCATTCAAATATGAGGAAAAACTTCTTTACAGTGAGAGTGACAGCATTGGAACAGGCTGCCCAGGGAGGTTGTGGAGTTCCCTTTTCTGGAGATTTTCAAGACCTGCCTGGCTGCAGTCCTGAGCAATGTGCTCCAGGCAATCCTGCTTTAGCAGCAGAGTTGGACTAGATGATCTCTAGAGGCCCCTTCCAACTCTTACAATTCCGTGATGACCTGATCATGTGTTGAGCAACCTGGTCTAGTGGGAGATGTCCCTGCTCATGGCAGGGGGGATTGAAACTCAATGACCTTTAAGGTCCCTTCCAAATGTAACCATTCTATGATTCCATGATCATACTTACTTATTGTCAAAATTACACTGAATTACCTTCTGCTGGCAAAGCTAACATTGCATTATTCTGACCAAGTAAAAAAAATTCTTTTTAAAGGAAGAAGCTAAGCAAGGATAAGATGATGTATCACAAGAAATTTTTCAAGCATGTAGTTGAGTACTGTTTAAAATTCAGGGTCATGTTCTGCCCTAAGGTATGCTAATGCACAATGTGGCAATCATCATATAAATATATATTTATCTCAGACCATAAATTGGCTTTCAATTTGGATAGATTTATTTTTCTTGCAACCTGGCTGTCTACCACCTTGAACTTCTATCTAAATTCCAGATTTCTTCTGCTGCTATTTGCCAGTACAGCAGTGCAAGAAATTGGGAAGAAAATGTATTTGTTTAGCTGAAGTTTTTTTCTTTTCAATTAGATCCTCCAGGGTTATAAGACAACTACAGCACTGGGTTAGCTCTTGCATACCATTTCAGAAGTGGGAAACAGAAAAAAAGAGTCTGACTGGAGAGCTCTTCTGTATAACAGGCAGTGACTATAATTTACAAGGATATTAGGTAAGTTTTCAAGAACTTAGACTACTTAAAGCTCAAGTCCCATTTTTATAACTGGTTTCTGAGTCTGAATGCACGTAATATGCAGTTTATTGCAGTGTTTCTCCTTGTACCTGCAAGTATATTTTTGAACTATCCTAAAGCTACAAAAGGTAGTCTCTGGAGCAGCACCAGAGACCACCTTTATCGCATTCTTCTCAACCCCTTTCCCAATCTATGCTTGCCCAAGAATGAACCAGCACTGTGGAAGGACTGTCTGAAATTAGGAAGAAAAACTGAGGATTCCTTTTTTGAAATCATGGACATTCATAAACATCAGAAACAGACAGAGGATATGTGGGAATCAATTCAGCAGGAGTTTCATTTTCATTTGCCTGTAGGTGTTCTTGGACTGTAGGAGGAATACATAATAATGGTTTTATAATCATAGGAAATTTGGCTGTAGGATGACATGCTGACAAGGCAATTCATCTTTGGTTTTACTCAAATTATTCACTAATACAAGCAATATGTTTACATGCGCAATGAAAATAGAAAGCACGTTTTCCCCAGTTTTGGTTAAGTAAATATGTACAGCATGCGGTGTGTTAATTATAGCTTCACAGTGTGCATCACACTTAAAATAGNGAAACTCAATGACCTTTAAGGTCCCTTCCAAATGTAACCATTCTATGATTCCATGATCATACTTACTTATTGTCAAAATTACACTGAATTACCTTCTGCTGGCAAAGCTAACATTGCATTATTCTGACCAAGTAAAAAAAATTCTTTTTAAAGGAAGAAGCTAAGCAAGGATAAGATGATGTATCACAAGAAATTTTTCAAGCATGTAGTTGAGTACTGTTTAAAATTCAGGGTCATGTTCTGCCCTAAGGTATGCTAATGCACAATGTTTGTGGCAATCATCATATAAATATATATTTATCTCAGACCATAAATTGGCTTTCAATTTGGATAGATTTATTTTTCTTGCAACCTGGCTGTCTACCACCTTGAACTTCTATCTAAATTCCAGATTTCTTCTGCTGCTATTTGCCAGTACAGCAGTGCAAGAAATTGGGAAGAAAATGTATTTGTTTAGCTGAAGTTTTTTTCTTTTCAATTAGATCCTCCAGGGTTATAAGACAACTACAGCACTGGGTTAGCTCTTGCATACCATTTCAGAAGTGGGAAACAGAAAAAAAGAGTCTGACTGGAGAGCTCTTCTGTATAACAGGCAGTGACTATAATTTACAAGGATATTAGGTAAGTTTTCAAGAACTTAGACTACTTAAAGCTCAAGTCCCATTTTTATAACTGGTTTCTGAGTCTGAATGCACGTAATATGCAGTTTATTGCAGTGTTTCTCCTTGTACCTGCAAGTATATTTTTGAACTATCCTAAAGCTACAAAAGGTAGTCTCTGGAGCAGCACCAGAGACCACCTTTATCGCATTCTTCTCAACCCCTTTCCCAATCTATGCTTGCCCAAGAATGAACCAGCACTGTGGAAGGACTGTCTGAAATTAGGAAGAAAAACTGAGGATTCCTTTTTTGAAATCATGGACATTCATAAACATCAGAAACAGACAGAGGATATGTGGGAATCAATTCAGCAGGAGTTTCATTTTCATTTGCCTGTAGGTGTTCTTGGACTGTAGGAGGAATACGTAATAATGGTTTTATAATCATAGGAAATTTGGCTGTAGGATGACATGCTGACAAGGCAATTCATCTTTGGTTTTACTCAAATTATTCACTAATACAAGCAATATGTTTACATGCGCAATGAAAATAGAAAGCACGTTTTCCCCAGTTTTGGTTAAGTAAATATGTACAGCATGCGGTGTGTTAATTATAGCTTCACAGTGTGCATCACACTTAAAATAGATACTATTTACTGTTTCATTAGCACAATTATCATTCATATGCAGAACTCAAGTGACAGGAAAGTAACAGAACCATTTTTTTTAAAAAAGCATTTTTGAAAAGAGATAGTACTGAAAACATTAATATTTCCTGAAAAATAAGATGTGGTGCAATGATTATTCCAGCATTCTTTAGCCCTTTTAGCCAAAAGATATATTTTTTAAAATTGAAAAACAAAACAAAACAAAATTGAGTTTCATAAAAGTGAAAAAGAAGACATTATTATGGTTTGGTATTTTCCTACAACAAACTATCAAACCAGAAGTGTAGCTGATATTGAGGGATTTTCTTAAAGGACAGAATGGGATTTTGGAAGGCAATAAATTATAGAAGACTGTCAAAGACATCAGCTAGACTTCTACCTGCTGCAACCAGCAAGGATGCATCCTCATGTTTTAGGTGTTGTATTTAATGTTGGAACAAATAGCTCTGACACCATATTTAACGCCAGAGATGGATCTGGTAAGTAAGTGTGGAACCACATCTGGAAATTTTGGAATTAATAACTGCTATAAGCCAGTTGCTGATTGATTAACTTCTAATTTTTTGCCCATTTAAATAAATGATGACATTTTCTCGCAGGACATGACCCAAGGGTCAAAGACCAAGGTAAGCTGTAGTTGACTCATTAGACGGCATGACAGAGGGTGAGAAAGACATGACATAGCAAAGGGGTGAAGACAATTGATAGGTTTACCTGTTGTCTGGCCAAATGTCAGATAGAAAGGGTAGCCTGAGAATCAGAAAGATGTGTAATTTTTGCTGCACTATTTGCAAAACACTCAACCCTGTAACTGTCTTATATTTCATCAAGGGCTAAAACTACAGTGGTTAACAAATACCTTTTAGAATCATAGAATCATAGAATCATTTAGGTTGGAAGAGACCCCTGGGATCATCAAGTCCAACCATCAGCCCTATTCTACAAATTCTCCCCTACACCATATCCCTCAACACCACATCTAATCTACTCTTAAACACAGTCAGGGATGGGGACTCCACCACCTTCCTGGGTAGCTGATTCCACTGACTGACCACTCTTTCTGTGAAAATTTTTTTCCTAATGTCTAGCCTAACCCTACCCTGCTGCAGCTTGCAGCCATTCCTTCTTGTCCTGTCGCTAATTGCCCATGAGAAGAGACCAGCACCAACCTCCCTACAATGACATTTCAAGCAGTTGTAGAGAGTGATGAGGTCTCCCCTCAGCCTCCTCTTCCTCAAACTAAACAATCCCAACTCCCTCAGTCGATCCTCATAAGCCTTATTCTCCAGACCTCTCACCAGCTTTGTTGCCCTCCTCTGTACTCGCTCCAGCACCTCGATATCTCTCTTGTGTTGAG
>VZTM01039310.1:27991-48361 GCA_013400555.1 Jacana jacana
AAAGCCATGATTCAGACATCTCATAAGTCAGTATCAGTCAGATTGAATTCTGTCAGGTGACAGGCAATAGTAAGATCATTACCAGAGTAATGAGAGAAAGGAAAAAAAAAATCCCAGAAAGGAGAGTTATTAGAAATCTGCTCTCTGTAATGCTAAAATTCAAAGTAAAACTACTCAATAGGATCACTTATTTGAGAGGAGCTGCCTGGATAAAAATAGGTTCCTCATTGATAGTCAGATCATTGAGACGCCGAAAAAGGAGACACTATTGAAAAAGTGCCTGCAAACTGGTTTTGTTTGACATCTGACTGAGTTGTGGGAGCCCTGAAGCTACCAGCAGCTTTCTGCCTGCCACTCCTGGAAATGCTTTAGATAGAGCAAGCAATAAACACTACCCAGTGGGAAACTCCAGACTAATGTTTTATATTGATTACATGCTAACAGCAGGGAGAAGTTTGACATGGACTTTCAGAGGCTGAATGTGTGAGCTGAATACCCTTTTCTAATAACAAACAAGTTACCCAATCTAGGACACTACACCATCCTGTCAGATGGGGGAGCTTAAAATTCCACACACACTCCCCCCAAACCATGACAATGGTGTGGCTCTGAAAAGTCTGAAATTATTCCAGATTCTCCTGTAATTCAAATTAATTCCATTAAAGTCAAAATCAGATCAATATGATTCTTATTTGAAATGCCAGGTTTATTTTTTTTGTGGGGTGTGTGTGTGGAACCAAATAATTTTCATACATATATTTTAGATTATGTGCTTTATATAGTTATTTTTTAAAAGGCATAAAAACTGCCAAGCAAGACAAGGAGAACTTCTAATAAGGACTTGGACAAGAAAAGTGAAATTGAATTCTGTTTGACAGGTGTGGTTTGGTGACTGACTAAATCTCAGGGTAGCTGTGGATACTGTCACGAGGGGCAGTGTTCTTGCTCCATAGAGAATAGAAAGATTCACAGAAAATTCGTGGTGTTATGACTATTTGTATGAATGCAAAGTTCAAGTTTTGGTAACTAATAATGCTTCATATTTCTAAGAATTAATGTGTATAAACTTGATATTGAGCCTAGTGACTTCTTATTTATATGTCTCTGTTATGCAGTTTCCCCTGGTTTTTGCTTTTGTTACTGCATTTAGTAACATTAATGGTATCTCAGCTGTGTTACTGGGTGGAAATTTCCTAGCAGGCCTTTTTGTGATTTTTTGTTTTGTTTGTTTGGGGTTTGGTTTTGGGTTGTTTTTCTTTAAAACGTTTTTGGTGTGCTTTTCGCTGCTGTTCTTTTATAGCTTTTTCCCTGCTCTGTACACTGCGTGCCTGGTGCTTTTCCACGTAATAGTTCTAGCTGCAATTCTTCTGCCAAGTTAGAAGGAAAGGGGCTGGATTTGATTTTCCCTCTGAAGGAATTATCTTGAGCCCTGGCAAAACCCTTGGAAACTGTGATGGGGAAGCCTGCAGTGGGAATACCCTCAATGAATGAGTTCCAGGGCTGGCTGCCCTTACAAACTGTTCTTACTCACAAGCATCAAGTACAAGAGACTAAGAAAATATTCAAAAAGAAAGACTCAACTATAGAAAACCGCTATAATAATGCTTCATAGGAACTGAGGAGCACTCACTTTAGTCCTCATTTAGTGCTGCATTGCTCACAATATTATGTATTAAGTCAGTCCCTTCCCCTCCTCCACTTCATCTCACTGAGGGCTGTTGAANCGTGCCACCTCTGCAGTTTCAGCATCAATAACACAATCAAATTGCAGAATACATGCTCTTTAGGACTCATCCAAAGGCATACAGAGCTCTTGAATGAATCCTTGACACTAGGTAGGACCATGTCCTCAGCAGCAGCTTCCTCAGGCTTATCCACTCACCCCATTCAGCAATTCCTTACTGTGTTTCTTCATTAGCCTAGGTGACTCATAACTCCTAATAATCTATGTATCCTGTCCTTTCGATTTCTGGCATTACCTGAATACTTTATTTTTCTCTAACTCAAAAATTAGCTGCATTTTAACCCAACTAAAATTCAAATAATCTCAGCGGGTAACCCCAGTGAGCTATTCTCCTTGCTGATTCTCATCTACACCCATCTGATGTTGCCAAGAAACACTAGTATGGAGGCTTTTGATACTGTATGGGAGGAAGTACTGCTTTTTTATGGATCCAATTCTCTCACATGTATCGCTACCTTTGAAAAAGGTCTTTATTATGTGTATTTCAATTATCATCATAGCACTTAATTATGCCAGAACACTGAACAAATCTGTTCTCTGTATAAAATTGTGTTTGTACACAGTGGTTCAGAAATGTTTTGAAAAGAGTAAAAAATATTTTTCATCACTTTAGAATCAGAAGTGGTAGAGTGCCATTTTCTCAAGCTTTCTCAAAATATCGACTTCTGAGAAAAAAGCATGGCAACAAGTGAAACTTTCAAAAGGCTGCAAATGATCAAAACGAGGCCTCTCACTGGGTCTCTTTCATATTCTTAATTATAAGAATCACTATCATCTCATATTGTAAAATATTTCATCTCTAACAAGAGATCTGAAAGTTAATGGCCTGAAAACAAGTGAACACAAATCTAAAGCTTGCCAAAGACAGAAGTAGTTTCTTTTTTGTAGGAGTCCCTGATGAGAATTCATAGCCTATGGGGAAATTTGGGCATCAGTGCCTATAAGCTAGGGTGAAAATTGATTTTATTATTATACTTAGTTCACTGAAGTATATATTTTTGGTTGTTCAGAAACAATGAGGTTAAAATTTGCAAACTATATATAATTTTTATTTTGAGCAGAGAAGGAGGAGATCCCAGCACATTCACTGTTAGCAAGATCCCTTCCACACACACTTCTGTCCAGGTGAGTTTGAAATGCTCACCTGAGTTGGGGAATGCCTTTAGTTCAGTCCCCCTGACATTTTGGTTGGTGAAAACCTAAATGTCCCACAGCCTACGTAGCTTAGTAAATAGCGATGTTGTAGGCCAAGGCTTCTTGACTGTTTTTGTTCAAGGGAGGGAGTTTAATAGGCAGTGGGGTAAACCTGAGGACTTGTGGTAAAATCTACATCCTTTTCTGGGTCTTTTTAACTCTATGCCACATCTCTCCTTACTGCCCAGATGCCAGGGGAGCATCTCAGGCTGGCTGTGCCTTTCTGTGCTGTTCTTGAGAGAAAATTTTCCTTAGTCCATACAGTGTACACCTCAAATACTATGTCTTACCATCAGAAGGGGATTCAAATCATTTAACTGCATGTGTCAAAACCTGTCATCCTAGGGTCCCTTTTTAATTGGCAGAGAGATGCATGCCTAATTCGGACTCATCTTATCCTAAAGTAAAGATATTGAATAGGTAGTATAAATCCCCATGTCATTCTCCCACCAATCTCAGACTTTTACTGTAGGATAGGATGAACCACATTCAGACAAGCATATATCTCTACATTGACTACAAAATAGGACTGAGGTGACTAGCTCTGATACAGACACTTATGTTGTAAATATATACACAAATATCAACATAAGCAAGTACACAGTATGAAGCCTCAGAGCCAGGAATTAGCTCCTGTCTCATTTTATTAGTTGTATTGGACATAGCTCAATTGACTGGCAGCCGAGGAACTCCAGGTGCCCAGGCATTCACTTCGATCCCAGTATAGGCAGATGAGATCCAACAGCCTTGACTGTTGTTCTGCTAAGGACAGCTGCAACTTAAATGTCTTCTTCAGGATACCATACAAAGGGTTTATTAGGTATAGAAACAGTGGTCTTTGGGAATCCTTGCAGCTTGGGACTCTGCTGTGTGATGAGTTTTTTTACAGACCCTTCCAGTGATGTTCCACACTGCATAAAGTAATAAAATTATTGATGAGACATTGACTGAATGGCACAACAGAGGAAAATCAAGCCTATCCCCATCTCCAGCAAGTATTTAAACAGGAAGCAATCTGTGGAAGTTGATAACAATCTTCTTTTCCCTAAGCATGGAGTGATGCTTTGAGATCAATATTTTCCTGAAGGTAAAGAATCTGGGACAAGAGTCTCACCTAGAGGGACTGGGAGTCAAGATGCTGCTTAGAGGGGAGATTACCTCAGTATAAAGTTCAAAACAAATGGAAAAAAAGGCTCAGATGGGACCTTAGGTCTAGAAGTAATAATCTCAAGAAATCTTTAAATAAGCAAAAAGCAAGAATTATTATTTTGGAATTAAAAAAGTCTTTGCAACTTACCTTTATGAACAGCAAATCTAAGTATTCTCTTTATTCTGTTTCTTTTGGGGCCAAGGGCACTGAAATCAAAATATTATTTTCAGTGTAATCCTCAGGGGTAATTGAAATACAATTGCATTCTTTATGACATGTTTGGATCTTAACTTTATTTTGGTTTAAGATACTTTTACTTTCTAAGAAAAGAAACTAGTCCTTTTCTAACAAAAGAATTTAGTAAAGGTTTATCCTTTTAAATTACTTTTACAGACTTCCATGGAGAAAGTCTTTTTATTCTTTGACCCTATTCTATAGTAACAATAAAAAAAAATCACTCTTGTATTTTTTAATTCTCACCTGTGAATTGAATACGAATAATTATGGAGCTTAAGGATATTTCAACAATGGCTTGAGCAAAATATAAACAGAGAAGTATTGGGATAGATATGTACAAAAACCTCAGCTGAGAGATGGTACAAAACACTCAGATGCCCCCTGCAATCACTGGACACATTTCTGCGTCTCACAATACTCTCACACAATTTTTCTTGGCTATATTTTGCCTTCACCTGAGAAGATACGAAAATCCTAGGGGGTCTGAAAAAAACTCTCAATCATTCCTACTTTTCAAGGTAGTTCCTGCATATGAATGTTAACTGTCTAATATTTTGGGTGTCCTGTGTAGTCAGGGAAGAATTTGAACAGTTCAGTTAACAGACATTGGCACAGACACTCCAGATAGGATGGATACCTTGTTCCTTGGAGGTGCCTGCTGCCTTTGAGTCCCTGGGCAGGGAGAGCTGAGGCACTCAGCTAAGGTGACTGAAATTAAGGAGGATGAAATCCACCCTTAGTATTCTGGTACAACCAGGTTTTCCAACCTGCAGAAGGAGTCTCCTTATTTTATTGATTACTTCATATCTGGTAAGTTAAATGCATGTGAAGGATTTGTATTGACTTCATGTTTCCTCATTTTGGTAAATTATGTTGACATCTGTTAACATCTCTAAAGTCAGTTATTTAAAAAAAGTCATGAGCAAGCCCTTCAGCTGTCCTTGATCTATCTGACAAAGGCCAGAATACCTCCAATGGATCAACCTTCCTCATCCACTTTATTTAGCATCACACTGGCACAGGACATTGACATTCTCTGTTTCTAAGACTGAAGTTTCCCATCATCTATGTAAAAGGAAGAATAAGGTATTTTTCTTTTTCATCTTTGAAAGTTTAAATTAAACCATGCCTCTGGCTTTCTCACAGGCAAGGTTCATTTAAGGCACAGATAAGGTCCAGTGTTTGAAGAACATTAATTATAGTTGGATGATGCAAGTTCAGATGATAAAACCTGGCTGCTGTAGGCTAATTTTTACAAAGGGCCTTATCCTGTTATGCTCTTGGGGAAAGAAAGGAAAAGAAAAAAAAAAGGACCATGAGTTTTTCTCTTCTGGACAATTCAGATAATCCCAGACATAGAATTATAGAATCATAGAATGGTTAGAGTTGAAAGGGACTTTAAAGATCATCGAGTTCCAACCTCCCTGCCCTGGGCAGGGACACCTCCCACTAGAGCAGGTTGCTCAAAGCCCCATCCAGCCTGGTCTTGAACATTTCCAGGGATGGGGTATTCACAACTTCTCTGGGCAACCTGTTCCAGTGTCTCCCTCACAGGAAAGAATTTCTTTCTAGTGTCTAATCTAAATCTCCCCTTTTCTAGTTTCAAGCTGTTATCCCTTGTCCTGTTGCTACACTTCCTGACAAAGAGCCCCTCTCCATCTCTCCTGTAGGCCCCCTTAAGATATTATAAGGCTTCTGTAAGAGCTTTCTCTTCTCCAGGCTGAACAAGCCCAGGTCCCTCAGCTGGTCTTCATAGGAGAGGTGCTCCATCCCTCTGATCATCTTTGTGGCCTGCCGCTGGACCCATTCCAACAGATCCTTGTCCTTTCTATGTTGAGGACTCCAGATCTGGACACAATATTCCAGGTGGGGTCTCACAAGTACAGATTACTTCTGGCAATAAATGTCACACTCAAAATTTTCTAATGAGATAACACATCATATATAGCTAAGGATGATATATCTCTAATTTAGTGTAAGAAATACATACTGTTACAGAAACACAGTCAACTCAGAATCGTCTAACTTTCAGGCAAGGTTCACAGGGAACCCATTCATTCACACAATAGGTAATACCAGGTGATTTCCACAGAGTGATATAGTTTTTATATAGGGATATAGTTTTCTTGTAACAACAAGTATTTCAAGCAAATCCTTCGAAGAGCACCAGTATTGCTGACGCTGTGTTCACTGTGATGTGTGGTCAATTTTTAAACTGCACTATACTCAGGATGAAGGACAAACTCAGCCCTTCGTTACCACAGCGCTCTCATGGGAGGGGCACATGGTTGTAGGGGAAAAAGAGGTGAAACCACTCTGCTGCAATAGCATGACTTAGCTCAAGACTAAACTCAAAGCACAAATACCTGGGAAAACAGGGAACACCAGATTTGCATCAGCGACTGGATTACTTGGCCTCATGTTTTCACAAAACCCAGTTTGCATGGATGACTGACAGATGTATGCATATACCTGAATCAGAGCTGCCTAATCTTTACATCATTAAGAAACCATGTTAAAATCACCAGTAGCAGATACCAGCTAGTCTAAGGTCTGAATGTGCCACAGATTAAAAGAAAAAAATGAAAGAGCAGAGAAAAAAAATCAGAATTTGTCTAGCCAGAAAAACAAACTGAAATAATTAGATCCATTATTTATGGTAAGTTATCGTCTCACCTTTGCTCTAAATTCACTTAACAGCAAATCTAAAATTGACAAAAATTACCTGACTCCTGTTTAGATGAGTATCAAATTGTTTTGTTTGGGGTTTTTTTTTAGTATAGAATAGAACAGAATAGACTATTTCAGTTGGAAGGTGCCTAAAATTATCATCTAGTCTAACTGCCTGACCTCTTCAGAGCTAACCAGAAGTTAAAGCACATTATTAAGGGCATTGTCCAAATGCTCTTAAACAATTGACAGGCTTAAGACTTTCAGCATAAGTCTGATTCCTACAAGTAATGTAACAGAATAGGATAAAAGTAAACACAACTGCAGGGAAAGAAAACTTCTCTTGGATCTTTTCTCTTTCACTTCCAATTTTTTTTTAGCAAATAGCACATGCTGTATAACTTCTTTGCTAATACAATGCTGTATAACCTTGTCTGTGGATTCTCGCCTACAGACGTTCCCTCTATATAATAGAGCATCAGATGCAATAAACTTCAAGGTGTTTCTTTCACTTGAGAAGAATACCATAAGCCACTCCATTTCTCTTTGTGGTGCTCTGCTGAGCAACATTTTAGTGTAACCTTGTTTCAAACATGCATGCAAATTTAGTAGAAATAAATAGAGATTTGAGAATGAACAGCAAAAAATATTGAAAGCACTGAAAGCCTCCCTGTAAAGGCAACCTGAAGGGTACCATTGAAGTAAAGAAGAAATCCATTAGATCTCACAGAAAAAAAAAATAATAAATTGTACAGAAAGTGTTGCAATTACTCTCTCTTGATATATAAAGGGCCGGGGAATTCCAGCAGAGTTGGAAAGTGAGACATTTACAACTGATTTTTTATTTTTTTTTTCACAGAACAATCATTACGAGAAATTCATCTCTTCTGCCTCCCTCTGATATAATTGGGTTAGCGCGTTTTGGAGAAGGACAACATATACACCCAGATAATAAAAATGAAATGTCAGAGCAAAAAGCCTGAGCTGTGTGGCCCAGTGCACAGAGCCAACACTGGGTATCAATTTAAAAATTATCCTGGGGAAGGCTGTTGTACAACTGGTTGCTTTGGGGATTCAGGAACAGAGCATGAATCGTAATATTTTGCTGCCAATCTGACCCAGCATAGCAATTGCTATGCATAATGTCAAAGCATAGAACCATAGAATCATTCAGGTTGGAAGAGACCCTTGGGATCATTGAGTCCAACCATCAGCCCTACTCTACAAAGTTCTCCCCTACACCGTATCCCTCAACTTCACATCTAATATACTCGTAAGCACAGTCAGGGATGGGGACTCCACCACCTCCCTGGGCAGCCCATTCCAGTGACTGACCACTCCTTCTGTGAAGAATTCTTTCCTAATGTCCAGCCTATTGTAGCCCAGGGAGATACACTAGGGACAAGGAGTTGGACGTACCCCTGAACTGATGGTAGTTCATTCAGAGGTGGAGATGAGGCCTCAACAATCTTCTTTTTTTTTTTTTTCTTTTGGCACAGACGTTGCAAAATCTGGATCTTGCACATCCTGATTTTCTTCTAGAGGTAAAATGCAAGTGAAATGCACACAGACCAAGGGCTGTCATCAACTGTTTTTTACACAAATGGCTCTGGCAGTTTTCAGGGGTTACCTCAGGTTCCCACAGCTGTTCGTTGCTTTTTCGCCTACCCGACAGCTGCAATAGCAAAGCGGAGTACCACAGCACCTCAGCCTGGGACTAAATGAAATTTCCAGACTTATTTTACAGGGCCTAATATTTTCATCCCATATGTAAGAAATTAAAGAAAAAAAACATAAACAAACAAAAGAAGCACCAATTTAACCTAGTTCCTATAAGAAGAAATTCTGTATTCGTATATTTAGACCTAGAAAATACTGCAATTTACTGCAATAAATGAGTTCAGTAACATCCACACAGCTTTATTTGCAGATATTCACAAATTGTTTTGAGATCAAAGTGCTGATGTGTAACATATAATGCATAGGCATACTATTTGGCTTACATTTCATTTCTACCTGGTTTAAAGTAGATTTGGGGGGATTTAAGAGCATCCGTGTACTAAATTTCAGTGGTCATGTGAGGGATATAAGCACCAGATCAAATATCTTTGGATTGTAACAAATTAACAGGTTAACATATTTTCCCTCAAGTAAGTGTTGTCATTCTGGAGAAAAAGGGGAATTTGGAGAAAGTTGTGTGACTACGCCGGGAATGGGGCATGATGGTGTGGCTGTTGTTTTTCTCTGCTGTTCTCCTTTCCAAAGAAAGTACACAGAGTAGCAGATGTAACAATAGCAGTTCCATAGGTGTCTGATTTAAACAGACTAATGTTTTCAGATGTTATAACTTTTTTTTTTTTTCTCTTAACACGTACAAGAAGACCTCAATTAATGCCCTTTACTTCTATTAAATCACTCTGCCAAGCCAAGCCAGTGCAGCACTTGGTCTTGGAATGGTGAATTTCACGCTTTAATAAGTGCTTCCCTCTTCTTGAGACATCTCTGTGCTTTCCAGAGAAAGGGAAAACTTAGGTTCTTTCTTCCTTCATTCATACACAGCAGTGTTTGTGAAAGGAGAGATGGATAATGAGAACTGCAACGCATGAAAATATTCTCTGGAATGTAGTGTTCAGGCTTAAGTTTCTGCTCTTTGAGAAACACACACACCCCACACACCCTCCAAAAAAACCCACCAAAAAACAAACAAAAAAAAAAAAAAAACAAAAAAACCCAAAAAATCCACAAAAAGCACAAAAAGGAGAACAAAGAGAAAAAAGGGAAAAAACACCAGACTATAACTAAGAAAAGTACTAGCAAAATTAAGACGTTTCCCACTTCTACTGTAACAGTAAATTGATAATAATTACTTCAACACAGGCAATGATCACACTGAAGAAATCTTAGTTGTTCTTTAGTCAGATTAGTCTGAAGTTACTATGAACACATTTAAAACAGTTTCATTATCACCCTAGCGTATTATATACAGAAATATTGTTTGATTAAATTATGGATTATACATCTGGGATTTTTTCCTGAAGGGTCCTCCAGCAGAGCTACCAAGAGATGGAACTTGTGAAGTTATTATGGAGGTATTTTAGAAAATGTGAATTAGTGAATTTTGCTCATGCAAACATTTTATTTTACTTACTCACTTCTGTATTGCCACAGAATATAGTGACATTTTGCAAATATGATTGGTCATCTCAGGCAGAAACATTTGACAATGCGTAAGTCATAATTCAGAATACTGAAATAAAAAATGCTACAAAAATGGACATATCTGAAGACTTATCCTCGCTATATGCATATTTTATATAAAGATTAAATTTCTTGTTGAAAAAACCAAATTCCCATGCAGTATCTCTTTCTCAGAATATTCATCCAAGTGTGAAGTCTTGAAATTAGACTCATTCTTTATTTTCACATTTTTAACTTTAATGGTATTAACTTGTGTCATTCTGAACAAGTGCTTTTCAAGTTGGGACATTTACGCATAGCTTCTGTACAGTTTTTCAAGCCAAATGTTGGCTACATATGTTGTAATTTGATATACTGTAATCAAAAACACTAGTGTTTCCACAATACTTTGAGTAGTTTTGTTTTTTAAAGACTACACTGGCGGAAAAAGATGTACTGTCTAAAAATTCATTTGAACAATATATTGGGCATTGAACAGACATACTGTGCACACTTATCTAATTTAATAATGTTCTATGAGTCCACAGTTCTTAATCTACATGGATCTTTAGAATAGATTTTGCATTTTCTGTCCTTTAATCTCTCTCAATAGGATGTAGGTAACTAAATCCTATTGAATGTTGCATTTTTTTGTCTCCAAAAATTCCAGCTAGTTTTCCTCCTACCTTAAAATGGTACAGTTCTTTTAAGCACACATTACATGAGTATGAATTTAGCATATATAAATTATTCATATGAATGCCTATTTCATATTATATTATTTTACAATTTATAAATGCAGTTTTCAAAGTGTTTGCCAAAATGTGACTGTTTCCGTAATAACAAAGGTATGGATGTGGCATTAATAACAGAAGTTTGAGTGTCATGTCTGTGGTGGGCTGGCCCCACTTGCCAACTAGGACCCTATCCAGTCACACACTCTAGTCTGCTCAAGTCGGGAACTGGAAGGGCAAAAAGGTAGAAAAAACCCATTGGTTGAGATAAGGGCACTTTACTAAGCAAAGGGGAAAAAAGAAAATGAAAAAAAAAGGGAAAGGGAAAGGGAAAGGGAAAGGGAAAGGGAAAGGGAAAGGGAAGGCAAAGGGATGCAGATCAATGTCCCCAAGCAACTGTAACTTTGGAAACACTCCCTCTTTGTTTTATTGCTGAGCAAAATGCTATAGAGTAAGGAGTATCCCTTTGGTCAGTTGGGGTCAACTGTCCCAGCCATGTCTCTCCTCAATCTCTTGCCCACCCCAGCCTACTCTCTGAGGCAGCACAATGAGAAACAGGGATGGCCTTGACATTGTGCAAGCACAGTTCAGCAATAGCTGCAACGCAGGTGTGCTGCCAACGTTTTTGGTCACCGATTGAAAACACGGCACCATATAGCCTGCTGTGAAGAAAGTCAATTCTGTCCCAGCTAGACCCTGTACAGTGTGTATGCAGAGACCACTTTTTAGGCATTTGCATGATTGCAGATCTAATCTTTTAACAAAATTAAGAATTCATTTTTTTTAAAAATTAATTTCTGATTCTATTTATTTGCAATGGCCTGAGAATGCACATGACATCGTAAAAATACCCTATTTCAAAATGTTTGCCGCCCGGCATTGTTTCTAACAGGAGTCAGAACATACCTGACACTCATCAATGTCTGTCACAAAACACAGTGTCCAAGAGAGCTGTCATTTAAAAATCTGGTAGAAGGAGAAGTCAAGGACCATTTTTTGACTAATTCGATCTCCTCCTTTGCTTGAGAGGAGGAAGCAGTGACACCAAGTCCCATCAAATAATCTTAACAGCTGAAGAAGATGTGTCAGATTCTTTCTTTCCAATTAAAACAGAATTATTGTGAAGCCATGAATACAAAGCCCAAAAAATAAATGAAAACAACAGGGTAGCCTAGTGCTCAGGCTGCTCACCTGAGGTGGAAATCTTGAGTCTACATAACTCAATGGTAGCTGTCTACTAATTAGATAATAGATGGTAGTATTCATTATTAAGTTAACAGTCTTGGGATCCTTTCCATTTTGTTTTACGGCTTGAGTTTTCCATTGTGTTTCTAACCCTTTGGTTTTCTTCTAACCTTTAAAAGAACTGAAAACTACTCACTATGAATTAATTCTTCAGATCCAAGAATTTATATGAAACGCATAGTATAAAATTGAATTCGTAGATTAACTGATTATAACAGGACATTTGCAATTACATAGTCTGACCTGCATAACACAGTCCAGAAGATTTTGAATTAATTCCTACAGGAACTGGAGCATATCATTTAGATAAACATGCAGTCTCAATTTAAAAAGCAGTCAGTGATGAAGATTTACCACAGCCCTTGATATATAGTTGTACTGTTAAGTTTTTCCTCTCAGGTAAAATTTTGCATTTTACTTTTAATAACTATGTCAGTTTCAAGATTAATATTTATATTGTGGTATTCTATACCAGCCAATCTCTGGAATTTATTGTTTTTAAATGATGCTCAGTCGAAGAATGTGTTTGTAAGAATAAGACTATTTTTGTAATGCAAGTAGACAATATGCTCTACAGTGGAGGCTGAATTCCAGCTTTAGCTCTGATCGCCTCCTTATTTGTGTCTCTTTAAATGTCAGTAGCTCACAACTGGTTCTAATCTTAGGGCGGAGCTCCATTACACTTGTCCTCACCAAGTCACAGCCCCATCACAGAGAATCACTGTAAACTGAGAGAAGGAACTCTTCCCTGCTGGCAGATTGACACCACCCTCCTGAAGTATGGAGGCTGTGGTGGGTTGACCCTGGCTGGATGCCAGGTGCCCACCAAAGCTGCTGTCACTCCCCTTCCTCAGCTGGACAGGGGAGAGAAAATATAATGAAAGGCTTGTGATTCTAGATAAAGACAGATAGAGCACTCAGCAATTACTCTCACAGGCAAAACAGACTCAACTTGGGAAAATTAGTTTAATTTATTACCAACCAAATCAGAGTAAGGTAATGAGAAATAAAACCAAAACTAAACCACTTTCCCCTCACCCCTCCTGTCTCCCTGGGCTCAACTTCACTCCTGATTTTCTCTACCTCCTCTCACAAAGCTGTGCACAGGGATGGGGAATGGGGTTTGTGGTGTTCATCATATTGTGCAGGTGTTGCCTGTGCTGCATCTTCCTCCTCAGGGGGAGGATTCCTCACACTCTTCCCTGTGGAGCACTGTCCCACCCACAAGAGATGGTGCTCCACAAACTTCTCCAATATGAGTTTTTCCACAGCATGCAGTCCTTCAAGAACAGACTGGTCGAGTGCGGTTCCCCCACAGGAACACAAATCCTGCCAACAAATCTGCTCCAGAATGGCTTCTACTCTCTACAGGTCCTGTCAAGAGCCTGCTCCAATGTGTGGTTGCTTCCTACAGGGTCACAACTACTTCAGGCATCCACCTGCTCCAGAGTGGGGTTCTCTAAGGGCTGCAGGTGGATATCTACTCCGCTGTGAACCTCCCTGCGTTGCAGGGGCACAGCCTGCCTCACCATGGTCTTCACCACAAGCTGCAGAGGAATCTCTGCTCCCGTGCCTGGAGCACCTCTCCCTCCTTCTTCACTGACTTTAGTGTCTGCAGGGCTGTTTCATTCACATATTTTCACACCTTTCTTCTGATTGCTGCAGTTGTTGTTGCACAGCAACTTTTTTCCCCTTCTTAAATAAGTTATCCCAAAGGTGCTGCCACTGTTGCAGGTGGTCTTGGCTGTGGCCAGCAGTGGGTCTGTCTTGGATCTGGCTGGTGTTGCCTCTACTTGCTTCTAGCAGCTTCTCACAGAAGCCACCTTTGTAGTCCCACACTGGCTAGAAAAACCTTACCATGCAAGCCCAATACAGAAGCTAAGCCTCGGAGCTTTTGTGGGCATAGGAGTACCAGTAGCTGGGGACCTGCTGGCATAAGTTAACTGGTTACTGGGTATATATCTTCCAAGTTCCAGATGATAAAATTATAATTGGAAAACTGTAATGTGAATTGGGTCTCAATCTTTTACTCCAGAAGAGAACGGTTTGTTACCGAAACATATTTGTATGTTATTTCAGTAGCATATGGTCTTATTTTATGATGTATGTTGGCATTCCTTGGGATGGAAAATGCAATACAAACATGACTGATCAGGAAAATTACTTATTGAAGCATGGAGCTAAAAGAAGAAAAATTTGATGTACTTATCTCAGTGTATGAACTTTTCAGGTACTACTTTAAGAACATACTCTTTCACTTGACTTAGGTGGCCACCGTCAAACTCTCAGGTTTACAATATTTGATATTATTGCCTGAACATGATCTGTAGATTTCCTTTCTTAATTTTCAGCAAATTTTGTGAATGAAAATAATATTGATTATTGTTTCTCAGCTGCCCCTTTTTCTCTTACACATAGGAGAGTTTGAAGTGGCAAGGAAAGATTACTTCAAGATTTCATAAGAATCTTTGTAAGGAAGATAAACTTTTTTTTATCATTGGGAATCATGTATTAAAAGAAAAAAAAAAAGTTCAGTAAGTTAAGAATTTACCTCTATAATACTAGCCTAGACTTGTATCTGGTTGGAAAATTGCTGGACTTTGTCCCTGGCAGATAGACAGCTGCTTCATATGGAACAGTTAAAATTGTGCTCCTTGCAACACGTCAATCACCAGTAATTCAGATTATATCATGCATCTTTCAGCAAGTCATATAGTGGAAAATTCCACAGAACTGATGAAACCTAAAGCAAAAAAACTGCTCCAACCAAGTGCTTCAGTTGCCTGGGCTTTATGTTTCTAAACTATTTGTAAAAATAAAATGATCTTTTAGAACTTAATTGAAGAAGTTATTAATGTTATAATGGAATCATTATTATTTTAAATTTGAAACTCAGCTTTATCAAAAATATTTAATAGGTATATGCTACTCATTATTAAATGTGTAAAGCAAATGCTGGTTGTGATAACTTGGTTCCAGACATTCTTGGCACAGACATAATGGAAATTTTTTTTGATGCAGAACTCCGTGAATTGCTTATTCCTTTTAACTATACTAACAACACTGAAATGAAGAAATTTGAAAATTTGCTTAGCTCTTTCCTTGTTTGTGTAGACAAAGTTACCAGATTAATGTGTTAGTGTTGATGCTAGAAAAGTACGGCTCATAAAGACACCAGATTTTTCTTCTCACCAACATGATCTTTGATTTCCAGTAGTGTGAAACTGTCTTTGTACATCTTTGGGAAATACTCGTTTTGATGTTTGCAAAGCCTCTGTAAATTCTATACGTTTGTGATAAAAATGTTGCCAGTTGAATGCTTTTTTTAGAAATTCTCTGCAGGCCATATTCAGGCAGTTCAAGTTCCACCTGAGGTATTATCTCCCATTGACTGACTTGACCCAGTTTCCCTCTAAGAGGTATGTGTGAGCCCTTCAAAAGCTTTCAAAGTTGTGGTCTCTCTTACTGACTTACCACCACGAATTAGGTGAGATTTAAGCTCTGTGTATAGTCACCATGAAAAAAAATTATTCGGTGTTCTAGTGTGGTCTTTGAATTTAAAGTACATCTGTTATGTATTTTTGTCGGCATGTGCCCACACTCCTTGTATTTTCTGTGTCTTGTGGACATTTGGCTGCAAATTTGAAGAACATTTTCACACATTAGATTTTTTTAAAATGGATAGGTTTAAGTGTACTTCAGTGAAAAGTGTTTTTGCAAAGCTTCATTTGTGATGGCATTTTAATACTCACACAGATGTTCTGAGGAGCATAATTCCAGTTATTATAAACAAACTTTAGAAAGTTTGCATTTTAAAGAAATTTGGTGTTCTTTACACAGCCAAAGGAGCATATGTGCTAAACATACATGTATCTTCGAGGCTGAATATAAATTTGGCAAAGGTGATTAAAATAATTATTGATGATTCTTCAGCTTTTCCTTTTTCAGAGATCTTTTGAATGATGTATTCCTTATGGTTTCATAATGACTCTGTCTCCATCTAACATTTGATGCACGAGCAACAATAATGAGCAGGTAATACGTTGTGGGCGATACCATATGTTGCTTGCTTTTGGAATTGTCTGCATTGTGCAGGTCAACGCTGGGCACAGAGCTCTGCTGCCTTGTTTTACACAGCACTGCTGGTGATAAACGGAGAGACCAGCCTGAGTTATAAAAACAGCAGACAAAAACCAGCCCAGGGGTCACCACTCACGCCTGCTTCAAATTCCGGAGTTATTCCTTCCAGAAATATCGGTTCAAGGTAATTCTACATGGTGTACTGTTGTATGGGATGGATACATGCAGAATAGAAATCCACTGCAGAAAGTTAACACAGCCCTAAGTCGTCATAGCATCAGCACAGCTCAACCGCCTGCATTTCTTTTGCTTATGAGCCATACTAGAAATTGTCATAGTCAGACTGGTGTTTGCTGCTTGGGACCATGGTCTATTTCTTTTCTGAAGGACAAAGCATGTTTGCTTACACTGAAGCTGGTGATAAATAACGACCGAAACTATTTTTTAAGTGTTAGAGAGTGTTCTTATTTGCTTGGACTGCAGTAGGACCTACTTTGGTGTAGGTAATGCAAACAGCTACAAGAAAGATTTCTCCTATGCCCCACAATTAAAAATGTAAGGGTCCTTAACCCATGCATCATTCTGAAATATCAGAGACTAGAATGGCCATATTTTTTGTGCCTTCACTGCAGGAGGCTTTGTGAATGCCTGTAAAATGGTGAGCAAGGGTTGGGGTGAGAATTCATTATTTTGAGAGAAGCCAAAGGAGCTTACTTATCAGAGCATACTTCAAACCATGAGAAAGACATGATATCTGGATACCTACTTCCTCATCTTCACGTTGCTGTTCAGCCATAAGGTCCGTGGGGCCACTATTCTGTATGCAGGTAGAACAGGTCAAATTAATTCACCACCGAGAAAGACAAACAGAAGGTATCTTGATTATTTTGATCAAATAAAATCTCATTCTCCAAGAGAATGAGGGGATAATGGAGAACTCCCAGTGGAACCAAGGAATGGAAAGTAGCTATGCTAGAATCAAACCTCTTGACTGATATTGTGCATTAGGGGAGGCAGGATGTGTTGTGAGGAAGGAGACAGCAGGAAGCAGGATGATTGCTGGCATTTAAATAAAGCTACTTGACTTTTATCAGATTGGGGGAAATGATTACTTGGCACTTATATTAATTGCTGAGGAGACATAGGAGACTTTGATTTTGAACCTCAGTATGATGGCATACCTCATTAAGGATGCAGAACAAATTTCGCTAGGTCTAAAAAACTTAAATATGATAAAACTTTTATTTCTTTATGCATTTAGTTTGGAGCAGAAATTAACTGTAAGCAATTTGGTGTAGTATGCTAACATTGGCTGTGAAAGACCAGAGATTCTTCCCAAACTGGCCTTACTTCACTTAACAAAGTGAAGATTTAGCCAAGTTGCCTGGACCTAAACCCAGTGGTTCAAAATGAGAGAAGAATCAGAAGCAGATTCCTGCAGCAGATGACAAAAAAGCCTCAAAGATGATCACTGCTGTCTAGAGTGGCATAGTTTGGCTGGTTATTTACTGTGAAAAGAAAGCTAAATAGTTAAAATTTTAGTAAGAATTGATTTCAGAAAACATATTTCCTTATTTTTTTCCCCCCAAAGAAATACAAAGTTCAGTAAACAATATATGTGAGATTTGACTGCAATTTCCCAGTGGACACTCATGAATAGAACTGGGAGGAAAATGTTTTCTCATCACAGGAAGCTGCTTTTCTCAACAGGGATTAAATATTTAAAATACCAAAAAATGCTCATGAATCAGTAGTCTAAAAATGTTCATTAAATATAAGTCAACACTTCTTCTATTTTTATTTTCATTACTCTTTTTCATTACTTTGTAAAACAACAGATGTTGTCTTTTTTTCTTCAATATGACCCAGTATAGCCTTAAAAAGAAAATAGTTTTAAAACTAAAAATATACTAATTTGGGGCAATTTAAACGGCAAAATATTTTTTCAAAGCATTTTATGAAAAAAGTTGTCTTTATTTATAGAATCATAGAATCACAGAATCACAGAATCATAGAATGGTTTGGGTTGGAAGGGGCCTTCAAGATCATTTAATTCCAACCTCCCTGCCATGAGTGGGGACACCTCCCACTAGAGCAGGTTGTTGAAGCCCCATCCAGCCTGGCCTTGAACACTCACAGGGATGGGCCTTCCACAACTTCTTTGGGCTACCTGTTCCAGTGTCTCAGTACCCTCACAGTAAAGAATTTCTTTCTACTGTCTAGTCTAAATCTACCCTCTTTTAAGTTAAAACTGTTACCTCTTGTCTTATCGCTACACTCCCTGATAAAAAGTCCCTCCCCACCTCTCCTATAGGACCCCTTTAGGCACTGGAAGGCTGCTATGAGGTCTCCTCTGAGCCTTCTCCAGAGAAAATAATTTAAAAAGATTCATTTGGACAAACTGGCATTTAATAACAAAATGCATCTGCAATGCAAAATTCCCTATCATATTTAATCACAGACCTACCAAACACCACTGTGTTGTATGATTGAAGTTATTTGTTGGAGCGTTGCATAAAAACTGCCTTTATACCAGTGAGAGCTCCTCTAGGTAGATGCAGACCACTGAATTCTCAAGACCCAGTGTGAAAAACTGATGCAAGAATTAAGGATATTAAAATATGGAGAGGCTATAGGTGTGTATGAAGTTACTTCTTTGCCCCTGTAAAAAGATTTCTTTATTAATTTTCCATAACCCTAATCTTTGACCACAACAGGTCATTGCAAAATTCTAAGTAGTTTTGAAACCCCTGTGTAACGAAAAGTCCTTTCTCAACCTACAGATTCTAATACTTTGTTACACAAAAAGCAGTGATGTATTGGAAGAAAAAAAAGCAAACCACAAACAGCTTGTTATTTTATTCCCAACAAACTATGCGTATTGTAAAGCAGTGGTTCATCATCAGCTTACACAATCTATATGGCAAACACAGGCTTGCATCAGCTCATCGTGTAGCTTTGAAAGAGATTAGAATGATTTGGCATCATCTTTATAAAATCATTCAACCTTTTTAAAAAGATTGCCATTAAAAAGGAGTACCTGAAGTGAATCCTGAACGCCAAGTGACATGACGTGGTAGGAGCCACAGTTACATGAATCTCTCCTTTTTCAGAGAGACTAGAGCCACTTCTACCCTTTCTCCTTCATGCTCTTGTTGATTTTCCTTGTTGTTCCCACTGATTTCCTTTGTTATACTGCAGTAAATGTGATTTGTGCCACTGCTAGGAAAAAACCACAGACTTTGTATTGAGCTGGCAGTGCAGGATCTCGAGATTTTTTGAGCTTGCCTTGGCCTGAACTGGCCTTGACTTGCTTTAATAATTGACTAGTAGTCCAGTGACTTTTGCCTGTTTGCTTGTAGCTTCATGTCCACATGTGGCAAAGGTCTGACAAACCTAGGTAGTCATCATGGGACAGGTTAACAGCCCTTTGTGTTAGACTGTGCTAAGGGATGCTGCTGGAAAAATTTCAAACTCTAGTTGGAAGGAAACCTTGTTAAGAAAATGTATAAAAATAACCCCATTAGGATATCAAGGTTGAGGAGGAAAGGATCCCATTAACATGGATATCATATTCTTCCCAATTAATGTTTCAGGGAGGTGATGACACACTGGAAGACACTCTCCTCACTGCTGCAGAAGAATGGCACTGTCAGCTCAACCCAAAGGGGCATTTGAAGGCTCAGTATCATTCCAGGGGAGAGAGGTAGATACTAGTAATGTTTACTGTATAATAAGGATATAATGTATGAGGCTTCTCTGCATAATTTGGTCCGAACGTGTAGCATCAAAACTGGACCTCTCCTATGAAGGTAGGCTGAGAGGGTTGGGGTTGTTCAGCCTGGAGAAGGTACTGGGGAGAAATTCTAATAGCCTTCTAGTATCTGAAGGGGGCCTACAGGAGAGATGGGGAGTGACTTTATGTCAGGAGGTGTAGTGATAAGACAGGGAGTAATGGTTTTAAATTGAAAGTGGGGAGATTTATATTAGATACTAGAAATTCTTTCCTGTGAGGGTGGTGAGACACTGGAACAGGTTGCCCAGAGAAATTGTGGATCCCTGGAAATGTTCAAGACTGGACTGTATGGGGCTCTGAACAACCTGATCTAGTGGGAGATGTCCCTGCCCATGGCAGCGGG
>VZTM01039310.1:48731-116451 GCA_013400555.1 Jacana jacana
TCTAGTGGGAGATGTCCCTGCCCATGGCAGCGGGTTTGGAACCTGATGTTCTTTAAGGTCCCTTCCAACCCAAACCATTCTATGATTCTATGATTTGGATAACTACACTACTAAAATGCCAATGAGATAATCTAAATATTCTTAGTTCCTGATGTACAGCATGTTCCTTTTTGCTCATAACAAAATTTGGGTACGTGTTGCCATTTGTTTGATCCAGACAGTTTTGTATCCTTTTGTCAGAACAACGATTGTTACTTCCTGGAGCCAGTGTTTCCTGAAGGTCTTAGTTTTGCCTAAAAAATCAGGAACAGCGAATGAAATCTTATTTTCTTGTGGTGTTTGGGTTTTTTGTTGTTGTTGTTGTGGGTTTTTTTTGTTTGTTTGTTTTTGTTTTTTTTTAATGTTCCGTAATCACAGTTTTCTTTATAAATATGTAGCTGATAGATTACCAAGATGAGTAAATTCAGAGAGGGCAGGATTTGATAGCTGCTCTGATTCTGAATTTTCTAATGAGATGAACTATTATAATAATTTCTTACATGTTTATTGAACACAGAACCACATTATATCTTTGAACATAAAGTCACACCCCCAGATGTATATGGAAAATTTTGAATGCCCTAAACTGTTTTCTTAAGATGTTGGATTAATATGAGAAAATATATCCCCCTAAACTCAAGCAGTCTTTTAATTTCTCTGTAGTTACTTTAATTGAACAAGACTGAAAGGAAGCCAAAGGAAATAACAACAGGGACAATCAAGTTAGCATGGCAAAGGAGTCTTGTTTGCAAACTATAGCCAGCATCAATTCATTTCTGCCTTCAGTTTCTGACCTCTACTTCAAAAGCCATTATTCACAAATGACAAATCTTATGAACTCTGAGGACCTGGCATGTTGGATCTTGTAAGTGTAATAACCACATATTTACTAGTTCTGAAAGCTTCATTTGGCATCTCCAAAGGAGCAGGCAGATTCAGCAGCCAGATGTCTGTTTATTGAACTGAGATATGCAAATAGTATTTGTAAGCAGTAAATTGGGATTATAGAATGGTGCCTATCATAAAAAAGGAAAAAATATAAACTAGACTTGCATATACTTTTATTGCTTCAAGAGCATCAGAATCAAGACTATTGTCTCTAGACAAAAGTATTTTTTTTCCTTTTGCTTCCACAAATAATAGATTGATGATCCACAAATTGCCTTCTGTGCTGGAAACCCAAAAGGCTCTTAGACTGCAATAGTAAAACATGACTTGCTTGATTATCCTGTTATTCTTTTCAAATACACTGATTTATTTTTTTTTTCCCAAAGCAATCAAATGTTTTCAACTTTCTGAACAGTTGCAATCATTATTATTTTCTGTGGTTTATTCTTCAGAAGATTTAATTCCACCCCTAATTTTAAAAAGTAACCCCCATTATGAGCAGTACTGCATTCTGTTCACTGTGCCAATGGAAACTGAAAAATGTGGACATTGATACATATATTAATCTATATAAGAATGGCAGATGTCATCCTACCTGTGCAAATATATGTTGTACTTGTCTAGTAATGATAAATTAAAATAGGTCTCCCATGATCCAAACTATTGTTATTTTTGAAGTAACCAAAATCAGAAGTTGCCTTTCATCCCCTTTTGCTATAGAAAAGCTCCTTCTCTGGGAGCTATTGTTTATCTCCTTATTTACATTCTAGTTAGTTTTTATTAGAAGCAAACCTAATAGAGATTCTTTCTAACACTGGCAATGTTTGGTGGCAAACACAAAAAGCCTGCAGTTTTTTACACACATTGTGATTTATAAGTAAAGTCTAATTTAGTTAACAGCTTTATTTATCTTATTGGTATCACAAGGAAATCAATGGCTGACAAGAGTTTGAAATTAAAATGCAGTCAAACTAAAGTACCTTCAGAACAAATAAATTGCCTACTACCATTGAAATAATTAATCTCTTTGCTGAACATCTTTGAAATATTTAAACACAGAATTAACAACTTTATATTACAGAGAACCTGTGCAACATTTATCAGTGTCATGCCTAAGAGCCTTTTGAAAGCAATTAAATAATGTAAGCCATGGTTCACTATTTGTTTTAATGGTATATTGAAAAAGAGTCAAAGGTAATTGTCTTTTGTTGTGGCTGTGTTTGTTGTATCCTCTTCCTGTTGGGTTGATTTCAGTCAACAGGCTTTTGGTTCTGTATTGCAAAGGCCAGGGAGGCTTTCTTCTCTTATTGGCCTCTTTGATGAGTATTTTGGCTTCTGGAATCATAGAATCACAGAATCACAGAATATTAGGGATTGGAAGGGACCTTGGAAAATCATCTAGTCCAATGCCCCTGCTGGAGCAGGAACACCTAGATCAGGTCACACAAGAATACGTCCAGGTGGGTTTTGAATATCTCAAGAGAAGGAGACTCCCCAACCTCCCTGGGCAGCCCCTTCCAGTGTTCAGTCACCCTCACTGTAAAGAAGTTTTTCCTCCTCTTTGAATGGAAGTTCCTATGTTCCAGTTTGCACCCATTGCCCCTTGTCCTATCATTGGACGTCACTTCTGGAAGTGTTTTCCATCTTCCTCTGAGACAACAGTGCCAGGCTATGGCCAAATCTGCGATGTTGGTCAGATGTACTTGCCCTCCACATGGTACTGGAAGTCTGAGAAATGTGGCTTGTGGCTTCTTCACATGTTGAGGATTAATGGGATCATCAAATCTGGAGTCAAAATTACTTTCATCCTTAGCCTAACTGGGAGTGAACACTGCCCTCTCAGTTTTGGTTTTCCAGCTTCCTCTTTGGTGTAGGCCATGGTGCATTTCATTGGATCACATTGGTCTTTTTTTAACCAGCTGCCATTTCAGGGACTTAGGATATCGATGATTTCTCCCATCTCTTTTGATCCTGTATTATTTCTGCTGTGGCTTTGAATTCTGCAGTGGGTTTGCTTTGGATAGCAACCATGCCCCATTCAGCCTCATGACCCACACCCTTAGCAAGACAGGGGAAGGAAATACAAAGGACAGGAATGAGAAAGGTGATGGGTTGAACCAAAGACAGGGAGATTGCTTACCGATTACCATTGTGGGCTAAAGAGCCTCAACTTGGGGAAAATCAAGATAACTTCTTGCCAATGAAAATAAACATCTGGTTACTAATTTGGGTAGCAGAAAACAAAAGGACAAACATTAAATATATACCTTTCCTCCTTTTCTCAGACTCCACTCTTTTGGGTAGTTTAGGGGAGGTGCGGGTGGTGAGGTATGGTCAGTGCACAGCAGGTTCTCTCTGCTCCTCCTTCCTTCTCACTCTTTTCCTGTGCTTCAGGGTGGGCTTTCTGTGGGCTGCAGGAAGAACCCCAAAAATCTGCTCTGATGTGGGTAGCCCTGGCCTCTCCTCACAGAAGTTGTCCTTGCAGCCCCCACTCTCATCTCCTGGACATTCATACCCAGTATGTGTCAGGAGGGTACATCAAATCATAGAATGCTTCATTTACTTCAAGATGTTATGGTGTGTTTAATAGTGTATCAGCAGATGAAGTGGAAGTTGAAACTTCTGGACTAAATTTCTACAATGCTTGGTAGTAAAGGGAGAATGGATGTGATGCATCAGGCAGTCCCTGGTTTCATCCATAATGATAACAGTAAGTGAAAAAATAGTGACCTTGTTCTGGCCTTGAGGCCAGGTAACACACAGAACCTCCATCTTTGTATGACATAGCCCTTGGCCCTGGATATTCTCTGGTGATGCTATCATAACTGACATGCTGTGCCTGTATTTTCATTTCATTTCAAAGTGTCTGAAATAATTTGATGACTGTGTTGCAGCCTATCACAGAGGTGCTGTCAAGGCATGAAACACAGAATGGATTGTTTATGTCCTCAGGTGTGGCTAGAGGGTATATAGAGTCATATAAGATTTCAAAGCTGACAAGGGTAGTACTGGCACACCATGGAGGGTGGAGGTAGCCAAATTTGATGAGGTCTCATGTATACTGCCTTTTTGAAGAATCCCTGGAGTGAACTATGTTGAAAAAGCCAAGCCTCTGTCTTGAGATGAGTTAACCAAGATGGAAACAGGAACCCGCCAAGAATTTAAGCAATGTGGACAGTCAGGGGTTCAGTGCTTAATCAATTCCCTGGTCTTCTGTTATGTGGAGGTGCATATTTTTCCTGAATACCTTGAAAAAAAGGCAAATACAAGGATACACAAAATCACTTAGATCTTTTCAGGTGCCCATCAGTTTGCAGGAAGTACATTAAAAGCTGATCCAACTTGCAGATGTTCACATAAAGCATTCTTCCCACGGAAGTAACTTTTTTTATATGTGTGTAGATAGAACTGTGGGTTTGAGACCCACAAAGGTCCAGTTAAGTCTTATGTGCTGTGGTATTGGAAGTCACTAAAATATGCATGGATTCTGTCACTTGAGAACAGGTTGAGTTTAAATTGGTGAGGAAGGCAGCACAGAGAGCAGAGGATAGGACCTTATTTTCGGTGTTAGCAGGAGTTGCCTATAGTTACTAGCAATTTCTTTTGTTCTTATTCACTCTCCTGAGTGTAAATTAATAGCTTGATTAGTACATAGATTTATTTACCTGTATTTATGTATATGCATGAAAAATAATTGCTGAACTCTGCACAAATGCACAGTAAACTGTTGAAGAACAGCTGGGCTGAAGTAATTAATTTCTGTTCAGTTTTTAAGTTCCATAATACTACAGTCCTCTTGTTGATAGGAATTACTCATCAGTGTAGATCAGGAATATAAACCTGGCCCCCCAGCCAGATATCATTCATCAGCATAATTTGTCTAGTCTTCAGCCCATTTCTTGCTCTTCTTTTTCCCAAGGACATTCAAACAGCCAGGGACGGAGGAGCTCTACCACCTTCCACCCTATTACTGAAAGTACGTTCCCCAAAGATATAATAGATATACATAATAACGCATATACATTTGTGGGAGGTCAATATACATAGACTTTAGTCATGTATGTGCCTTGATATACGTGCTTATTCCTTTGTGGTACCAGACATGTCTATGACAAGACAGAGTCTGTGTCTGTTTTGTCTATGTAATGGATGCATGGGATATTACACGATGATGGAGAGGCTACAGAGATAGTATATTTTTTCTGAAGTGTAGTGGCCCCATCTCCAGTTTGTATACTAGGCCCCAGGGAATCTTCCTGCCCTCTCTTTCATTGATCCATGGCAAGTAGTAATCATGAAAACTCTTCTGGTGGAGAAGTTACACTCCCACAGGTAGCTAATGTCAATCAGGCCCACTAGGAGATTCTGACATTGAATGAGCATGAATGCTCAAGCTGGGGATAAGCCCATGGATGGACATGAGCAATAGACTCGCATGTTCAAGGAAAACTGTGTTGGTAAACAGATAGTTTGATGGATGTTAAACTGTGTGTTAAAATAAATTTACAGTTTATTCCCAGAATTAAGTAATCATATTAGGATTAAGTAGGATCCCTCTTATCTCCATCAGTACAAAATATATTTAAGAAGTCATAAACAACCAGAAGAGCTATGGTTCATGAGGCCTCCAAAGAAATGTGTTTGAACTGCAATTGCCTTTCTCAGAACATTCTCAGCAACTGGCCTTTTCACTTTCCAAATGCCTTTTTCTATAAAAGGAAGATTTTGGGATCTTGGAGGATGCACAAACCCAGGAAAATTAGCTCCAAATTTGGAAAGAATATAGCACATGACTTTTGGCAGATTATGGCACGGTACAGATCTTCTAGTTGAAGAAAGGCTATCTGTTCAGATGAAAGTAGAAATTGTGAATATCAAATTGGGAGGAAAGATAACATTGTGGTGAAAGTAATGGATTTATCTCATAGCTCTTCTTTCTTGTCTATTTTATGACAGTTATTTCTTCCCCCTTTTTGTTTTGGTCTATACACAAGGATGAGACATTGCATCACCCCAATCTCTTGCCTGTCTTCTCTGTTTAGAATATGACTTCTGCCATTAATAACTTTAATGAGCATGTCATATCTAAACCCACTGTGAAATCTGTAGACAAACTCTTTGTTGACTCCAGATTTTAGTTTTGCAATCCAAAACCAGTCACAATCAGTCACAATGAAAACCAGAATCTGAGGATACTGAGTGTCAAGAGAAGTAAAAATATCATTGAAATAATGACTGATAATCAGAATCCTTTAAAATGACATTACTTACCAGACAGACAAACAGCATAAATCTTTGAATTGTTTTAATGGCCGCTGAACAGTCTGTCAGCAGTAAATTAATTGATTAATGTTATCACACCTATTGGAGCACCTGTTTATCATTTTAAAGCAGATACCAATAAACATGAGGGAGTCAGTAGTCGTTTTAATTCCAATGTTTCATCATCATCCATCATAATCAGGTAGTTGTTAAGCATTCTGGATATGAACTGACTTTCCTTTTTTTTCAGTCAGTGTTGTAATGTTATATTGCTCAAGCTGTTAACTTCCCCAAAAAACTTTCAGGTATTGATGGCAGCTGATCCCAGCTATGTGTGTTGTTGTGAACCTTAAAGCTTCCTTTCAGCTACACTTGAGTTACTACTAGCACTAACACACACATTTAAAGTTAATTTCTTTCATTCTGTCACAATCATTCAAATTCAGCCTCGTATTTTGGTTTCTGTCTTCCCTGCTTAGTATTTCAGCTGGGTAAAGATGTAAAGCTATACAACCAGTTGATTATTGACAATCGAAGGCATCTATACAGGGAATACTCTGTTTTGTAGGAAGAAGAAAGAGTAGGTATCTGACCAAAGAGCCCAAAGATGTTACAGGGAGACTTTATTTGTCTTCAGTGGTCAGGCCTCAAGTGATTCATATCTGTAAAATTAATAAGCCTTCTGCTCAACTGTACTGGTAAAAGGGAAAAAGGACTGATGGATTTGAACCCTTTTATTTTTAGCTTGATGCAAAGCCGTATTAGGTATAATCCCATTTTTCAGAGTGAATGAAATCCTGTGTTATCTGAAAAGCTAGAGCTGCTGTCTCAGATTTATGGAGCTTAACTTGTTTAGCTTGACAGATGCTGTTCAGGATCAAAAGACATTGATGTAAACAATACTGTATCTTCAAGGTCAGGAATACGCTAGGGAAGAAGTTGTCTTGATACAGTCTAGGATAGAAAGAAGCAGCATGTATGGAAAGATATAGAAAACTCTAACCATCTGAAATAGTATGATAATTTTCATAAACTTGAGTCCCAGGATATAAGACAAGTCCATTCAGGCAAGTGCAGCAATATTTTGTTGCTCACTCATAAAATCTCTGTATGATGGTCTCTTACTTTTAGTAAAACTTTAGCTTAAATTGTGCTCTTTCATCTCAGGGCTTCTTTACGATGTCATAAGAAGGATTCTTTATTTCCAAGGCCTCCTTATATTTTGCAATATAAAAATAGTACAGACTTTAAAAAATTCTCCTGAATACTTTATTTCAATCAGAGGCCTTAGTATTGGATTGACTGTGTAGAAATACTGTTTTTTTCCATTGCTATAACAGTGTTATTGTAAGATAAATTGTGAGTCTCCCAGTCTTTGCAAATGAAATCCCAAGACTTGTAGCAAGTCGATGCTCCTTTGTCCAGGTTTAAAAGATGTTTGACCCCAAATCTAATAACCATCTAAGAAAAGTTGGAACCATCTCAAACATCTCAGATCTTACATGTTGATTACTATTTAGTCATTTTAGCCAAACAGTTAAGTTCAAGTGTTCTTGCTAGTATTTTTTTCATAAACAGTATCTTCAAGACTTTCCCTGTCCATTATTTTATTTTATTTTATTTTATTTTATTTTATTTTATTTTATTTTATTTTATTTTATTTTATTTTATTTTATTTTATTTTATTTTATTTTATTTTATTTTATTATTTATTTTATTTTATTTTATTTTTTAGCCCTAAGAGAAGTTTAAATACGTGAAAGAGCAGAAGGTTAATTCTCATTCCATTTCCGGGTTTCATTGCTGTGCTGTTTCTGGCACAGTACCTAGCAGCCACACAGATACCAGTCAGTCAGTACCTGACTGGAGGCTGGAACTGTAACCAAGCCACAGCTTTATTGAATCCTATCATTGCAGAAGAAAGGAGAGGACAACTGAAAAACACCTTTAAAGGTTTCTAACAGATCTTTGCCCTCAAATAGCATTACATTCATTAGGTAGGTGTCTAACTCTCTGACCTGTATAGCAGGTCAGAGTGGAAAATTTGCATAAATGTTCATATTTAACCAATGGAAATACCATTATTAGAACAAAAAGCAGTGAATGTAGTCAATCCAGCTGTGTTACATCCAAGAAATCTTTCCTGGTTATGAACTATTTAGTTCCAAACCAGGGATTTCTTCTCTATTTCAAACAAGTTAATAACTGTGAAGACATTTTACTGATTATCAGACAAGTGTCTTGTTACTTCTAGCAATACTTTTTGGCCACATGTGAGAAACAGTCTAGTTTTCCCCATATCTAGCACTGAAATTCAGTCTGTGAAAGTTGCAGAAACAGAAAATTTGACATTTTCAGAATACTGCAGGCTGCAATTTTTTAATATGTTGCAGAACTGTGAAGTCTCAGAAATGGTATTTCTATGAATGTCACAGGCTTGTTGGTGGAGCTGATGACTCTAGAATAAATAAAAGAATTAATGGTATGATTATTGAATACTACCCAGACTCAGTGTTACAGCTTCTGCAGAGAATGAAGTGGTACTGACCAATTCCCTAACCTAGTAAATCATCTGGGACTAATGCTCAGAATTTGTCTTCTGCTGGTGAGCATGTAGTGTTGTATAGCTGGACACCTAAGCAGAAACTTGGAAAGTATCGAAATATCTAAATGATTTTTCACATATAAATTGTATTATTTACATTAGCATCAAATATACATAAAGGCATTAACTACTTTCAGAATGTTCCCAGACGTGGCAATACATTTCTTTAATTCCTGGCTATGAGGAAACACTTGACTGCTAATGCTTAATTATGAAGTGCTCTGACAGTAATTTTTTTCCCCATCATTGTAAATACAAGTTAAGACACCGGGGTTTATGATAAATAACTTGTATATTCTTCAGGTAGAAGAGGAGCCCCTTTTTTCTATTGCGACAAACTGACAGCTCAATGTGAAGAAGAAGATTCTAATGAACAAGAAGAATGCCACAGTCAGTATTAAACAAAATTGGTATTCAATTCCATTTGCTGTATATGTCCTAGCAATATCAGTTTTCAGAGGACTAAAGCTCTTTTAAGTTTCCTTTGAATGCATAACTGCACTACAGAAGAGATGAATGGAAAGTTAGACATTTTGTTCTTCACGGTGAGGACATCTGAAGAGGAAAGAAGAGGCTGAAATTTCTAAGTGAAACACATATTTTTTTATTCTACTAACACAATCTGCCAGGAAACAACATTCCTAATTATTGCTTTGAGTTTTCTGCTGACTCACTGAAGAAATTTAATTGATTGATGATATTCAAATTTTCACAGGGTTTTTTGCAACATTAAATAGTACTAATAGTATCCCTAGTGGCATCTAGAGGGACATGGACAGTCTTGAGGGATGGGCCTGTGCAGACCTCATGAAGTTCAACCAAGCCAAGTACAAGGTCCTGCACCCAGGACATAGAAATCCCAGGCACAAATACATGTTGGGTGGAGATAGGCTGGAGAGCAGCCCTGGGGAGAAGAATTTATGAGTGCCTGCAGATGACATGTTTCACATGAGTTGGCAATGTGTCCTGGCCCCAGAAAGCTAACTGCATCCTGGGCTTCATCAAAGCATGCCTAGCAGGTCAATGGATTCCGTCTCTCTACTTTGCTCTCATGAACCCCCACCTGGAGTTCTGTGTTCAGCATTGGAGTCCTCAACACAGGAAGGATATGGACCTGTTGGAACGGGTCCGGCAAAGGGCCACAAAATGATCAGGGGGCTGGATCAGCTCTCCTATGAACAAAGGTTGAGAGAGATGGAATTGTTCAGCGTGGAGAAGAGAAAGCTCTGGGAGACCTTATAATGGTCTGCTAGTAACTGAAGGGGGCCTACAGGAGAGATAGGGAGGGACTCTTTATCAGGGAGTGGAGCAATAAAATGAGGGGTAATTAATTTAAACTGAAAGATGGGAGATTTAGATTATATATTAGGAAGAACTTCTTTCCTGTGAGGGTGGTGAATCCCCGAAACAGGTTGCCCACAGAAGTTGTGGGTGCCCCATCCCTGGAAATGTTCAAGGACAGGCCGATGGGGCTTTGAGCAATGTGGTCTAGTGGGAGGTGTCCCTGCCCATGGCCGAGGGGTTGGAACTCAATGATCTTTAAGGTCCCTTCCAACTCTAACCATTCTATGATTCTATGCATTACTATCTGGTTGTCTTTAACTTCTGAACAGTGAACTCACTGACAATTTCAGCTGGATTTGAGTCAAAATCAGAGGTATGTAGTTGTCTGTCAGACTTGTAGCTGTCTTCTGGGTAGAGAAAGAAGACCCTGTACCAGACCTCACTAAGAGAAAGGCTGCTGATTGAGTATATGTACTACTGGACAGGTGTGAATCCATGTGGGAAAACAATGTGAGTGCTTTAAACAAGAAAAAAAAATATTTTATCAGAACTTCCAATCAATTCTAAGATTTAAAATACACAGGGAAAAAATGCTTGGTAAATTTTGGTGCTCTCATTACTGCTTTTTGAAGATTTTCCTCTTGATTCTGTTAGAATAAAAGCTGAGACACTGGGGCTTAATGCTGTAGCAGATGGTGGTCTTCCTAGCAAAATACATAGACATGAAATCCCAGGTCCCATGGGACACTAATAATGATCTCATATAATTTCTTTCCAAATACTATTTATTCCCCATTGTGTCTCCTTCAAGCTGTACCTCCCATTATCCTGTAAAATAAGAACAGCATCAGTGCAAGGAAGGTGATAAAAACAACGAGAAACATGCAGCTCGAATATTTCTTAGTTATCAAGAAATAACAGTGTGCTAGTTTTTCAGAAGCAAAGAAGCAGCACCATTCTGGGTTTGTGTGACACAGCAAACTTTCCAAATTCTCTGTGCTGGCTAGTGTTACGCTTTAGTTGAAAATGCATGAAAAAGCCTTCGTAGAAACACTGCAGTGACACACTAATTTAGCACTTCAGAGCATCAAAACACCATGTAAACATTAACTAAATGTTACTTATAGTTCCTTGGATCTGTAAGGTGGAAATTAAGACCTCTCTCCCTTGTAGATGCATTTCAGTTGGAGTTTTACTTGTCGCATAAAAGGCAATTAAGACAGCAAGTATTACTGTCATTCAGATTAAATGAGAAAACTCTGTGTCCATCTTACCATGCTGTGTGAATTATCTTTTGGATAAGACAGAGCATGTGATATGTGAGAGCAGGGTTAAAATAAATAAATAAGAAAAAAAGTTAAGTGACCT
Source organism: Jacana jacana (assembly GCA_013400555.1). Taxonomy (NCBI): domain Eukaryota; kingdom Metazoa; phylum Chordata; class Aves; order Charadriiformes; family Jacanidae; genus Jacana; species Jacana jacana. The sequence goes on from VZTM01039310.1 coordinate 60,178, forward strand.
AATTTCCACAAGCAAAGAAATAACAGGAAAACCTCTAGAAATCCATGTGAGAACCTCTGTCTCCACTGTGAAAGTTAAAAGACCAAATGTAGTGCCAGATGTGAGGCTTTAAGCTAAAGAAAATAAAGCTTTAAATTAATTTCTCTTAACTCCAGCAGATTGCAGACCAGTGAGCACATTATTCAGCAGATCTAAAGGTAGCTCTTTCACAACTGTTACTGTTAATGTTAGATCATCAGTGAGGCGTAGAAACAGTACTGCTGCTCTTTCACATCTCTTTGCTGGGGGGAAATCTTAAATATACTGAAAACAATCTAATATTTACACAAAGAAACTTAATCTAAAACCCCATGTAATTAATTAAAGAGGAAAATCTGATTCAAGACAACCTCGAGAGCTTCAAATCACAGTCAAATATTATTTCAGTTTAGAGGATCCACCAAAACTATCAGTTTAAACTTCACATTTACCTGTTTCTATAACAATAATCCATAATGATGTGATTGTGACTCAGTCAGTGTTCTGCACCTATTAGGAGCCTATTAGGAGGCTATAATGAAAGAAATCTCCTCAATATAAATGTCAAGTAAGATGTTTTCTCTGTTCTTTTAACTACATCATCAACAAAAAGAGAATTGTAAAATGTTAAAATATTTATAACAAAATTCTGTGAAGTTTACCATCAAATACCATGACCTTAGCCTCTAGAAATGCTATCTTTTTGCAAAACCATAACATTGTCAGCCATCAACAACAAGGTGCCAGGCAAACGTGAAACCTTTGTTTAACACTTGACCCTGAGGACACAACCTCTCAATTGTCCTGAATACAACTACAGACATTGCACCTGCAGTTGGGACCTTTAATAACCATTTTGGAAACTTCCTACTAGTAACTTCATCTTATCAATGCAATCGTCTCATTAAAGATGAGAAATGCTGTATTTCTCTGAAGCTGTACATATTCCTTCAGGTGGGTATTTGATTACAAGGAGTTAAAGAGAAAAAAGTGGGATCCAACCGCCCTCCTGAATTTTTCGTCTATTTCTTTACTGATTCTTTACTGATTAATGCCTGACTCATGCTGCTAACATTTATTATTTAACCCACTATATTGCTTGTTCCTACAGGATGAGCTAGGATGTTGTTTATTGAAGAGACGTTATACATAATAAAATACTCAGGCATCATGTCATTACTTTATAGAACTTCTAAATTAAATGCCTCAAAAAAATACAGTCAGGTAGTTAGTGAGCTAGTTAAGTGTTCTAGCTTGTTTACAGGAAAACACAGTATGCCTGAAAGGAACTTCTCATTTTAAAAATTAACAACCTGGCTTTCCCTAAGAGTGAAGCACAAATCTACCATGAAATCCAATAACTCTCTTCTCTGACACAATGTAGACAGCATTTTGAATGCAGGCTTTTTAATGATTTATGGGAGAAACTTTAGCCATGGAAAATGCAACATGATTTCAATTGTAGGAAGGAAACTTGGACAATCCTTAGCTCCCTGTTTAAACAGATTGCTTCTTTATGAAGCAATTACAGCAACTTTATTCTGCATTGGTAGTAATATTTTGTCTGAGCTCCACAGGCCCTCTTGTCAATGGCAGAACTTTCCTATCCCATATCATGTTTCTTTGGTAGGATGAAAATCTTGGTGGGATATAGGAGTAATTTACTAACTTTCTAATCCTTACTGTTCTCCAAAGACCTGTACCTGGTGTCAAAATAAAAGCTAAGTATTTCCACAAGCCGTTCTTATTTGCCCTGTATCATTACTTCCAACTTTGATGGACTCTAACTTAGCATGCCATTATCAACTTCATTGCTGTCACCTGAAAAATGTGTTATACTTTCAAGCCATTTTTGATAAAAATGACTTTGCCACTGGCTGTTTGGAAGGCTTTTGGAAATTTGAATTGAGTAACCGAAGGAACTGAAGTAATGAAGTTTATCAGTAAGAATAAAATTTAAATTGTTTAAATACAAAATGAAAGGCCTGGGAATTAGCACTGTAGGACCAGCACAGAACTCAGTGTTTCCATTAGTGCTGCTAGATCACCAGCAGCCAGGGATCTCAGCAATAAAATGTGACAGTAGATGAAGGGAACAACAGGATATTGCCAGGGCACTGAGCCCGCTACACAAGACGTAGTGCATCTGCTGTGACTGTTGTAAGCTTAGGGCAATAGGGATCTGTTCTCATCTATTTCAAGAGTTAATTTAGCTTCTGCAGTAGCAGCTCTGTGTGTATGTCTGAATGAAAGAAAATAGAATGAAAGAAAAGATACATTATTGATTTTAACCCACTATCTTCCCTCTACCCAGAGCTGTAGTCACAGTGTAGCCAAAACAGCCCATTTTCATCTCTTTGATAACCCATTAATAGTTTCCTATTTAAAATATCATTTATTACCATGATATCTTGAGCTACAATGATTTCACTTGCTTTCATTACAGACCTGTCTTAGGGAAGTAATGGTCTGGATATGGTTCACCAGAATAATGAGATGAATCAATTTTGTGAAATACTTGGTTCTGTACATACCATTACCATCCGCCTTACAGAGGTGGAATGAATTCTTTCATGCTAGCCCTAACTTTATTCTTCTTTTATACTTGATTCAACCTATGTTTTCACATTCTCAAAGTTCTAAAACCAGTGAAGTGCTTTATATCATCAGCTCACAAAGAAGTCATGACTGGAGGAAGGGCTGGCTGCTCCTCTAGATGATATTACAGCAGATCCAAGGCCAAGTAAAAATGTTGCTGTGACAATGTTCCTTTACACCCTACTTCTTCTTTGCCTTCCTTACCGTGTAGGGACCTGAGTAGAAAGCTGAGATAGAAGCTAGTTAATTTATCTGTGGAGGCATCTGCAATCAGCTGCCCAGGGAGGTGGTGGAGTCACCATCCCTGACTGAGTTTAAGAGTAGACTAAATGTGGTGTTGAGGGATATGGTGTAGGAGAGAACTTTGTAGATTAGGGCAGATGGTTGGACTCAATGATCCCAAGGGTCTCTTCCAACCAAAATGATTCTATGATTCTATGATCTTTCCTCACAGGAAATTCTCAGTTAGAAAAAGAGTGTGGTACAAATAATGTAGCGATAGAAAAGACAATGTAAGCCAGAACCTCTGTTGTAGAGTTAATATGAGATTTAGTAAAGTTGTGTGTAAAGTACTTGGACTCCCAGAGATCCAAGGGAAAAGGGATCCTAAGGTTGGTTTATGTTACCTACCTTCACTGTATCACAGTTTCATCCACCTGTATTGGCAGTAAGTTTACGAACCAGTTTAGAAAAGATCTAGGTGACGCAAATGTGTACATTGTGAAGATAAACTCTTGTACTGCACCAATAAAACTCTATGCAGTGGGCAATGAATGTGAAAAAATAAAAATAGTATTGAACTTGTTCTCAGCAATGGGTGCTGATCATCATATTATCAAGTCCAGTCAAAAGCTCTGCTTTTAGGGATCAAATGTTAGTTTTTCTCCACTCCACAGAAAGATTTTAAAAATCAGAAATGTTATCTGGTTTTAGATGACTGAAATTCAGGCATTGCCAAAGATATAACATGTGGGGAAATTANTTATGGATTTCCATGTTGACTTTCAGTGCCTGGTGAAGGTGTCCTCCTTGAGTGCCTACTCAATGGACAGAGAGGCGCACTTGAAGGCCTCCTGTGGGAATTCAATCCACCTCAGTCATTAAGATTATTAGGTAGAAATTGTTCAGCTGTGTTTGGGTGTATGAGAAGAGCTTTATGGAGAGGAAAGCACGGGAATAAATTTTGATGGTTTCACGGGCAGGTGTAGTTCACCTGCCCAGGTGGGCATGGCTGGAGTCTGTCTGTCTCCATGCGATGCTCTCCCATAACAGTGCTTGGGAAGTACCATGCTTGTAAGTCTCTTTCCAGTGTACCTAGCGCTGGTATAGTACACTCACAGGCAATCCCAGAGTTTGGCAGACACATTCCTTGCATATAAAGACTCACATAGGCAGATGATTCACCACTGGGAAGGCACGGACTGTACTGTATGCCAGGGGAGATATTCTCTCTCTCCCGAGGAAAAAAAGGCTCTGTTACAGGAAAAGACCAGGGGTTGGAAAGAAAAGGTTTTAGTTGATGCTGAGTTCAAGGATGCTATTGCTCTAAGGGTTAGGAAAAGAGTTAGGTTTGGCAAATAGGTCTTGTGTCAGAGTGTGTGCATATTACTTGCAACGCTATTTCCTTTTTGACAGACAAGCCACAGGCTGCATGCATGAAAATACAATTCTATTTCCATTTTACTTTCATGACTAGTCCTCACATTATAATTTCTTTCAGAAACAGAAGATGCTAGAGAAATCATTTTATTATCTATGGTTTACTGCCATTACTTTTGCTGGACAGAACTGAAGATAGAGTAATGCTAAGTACCAAGTGTCTGTGATCAGGAATCATTACATGGGATGCGTCCTCTTGATCTTATCAGATCATTCCTTTTCAGTTCTTAGGATTAGGATGCTTGAAGATGAATCTCTTTCTGCCCAGGTGGAGGGAGGGAAGAAAAAGTCCCTTCTCAACCTTACTTCCTGCGACCAGCTTATTCTACATATCTGTAACACATGAATACAATGAGGATTTTGGTCAGTAGTGTGGTGTGCAAATCCAGGAAAATCTCCCATAAAGAAGGATGAAAACTCATGAACAATGTTTATCTTACCTCATATCACTAAAAAGAAGCATACCTTTGCTATTCTCATGCCACCAAAATATTCCAGGTGCGAAAGATAAGAAATGGAAAGCTGTACTGAAAAATAAATGCAGTGTTATTAGGTGTCTAGAGGTAATTTACATACATTCAGTTATTACTATTAGGACCAACACCCAGCCGTGCAATTGGCTCTGAAAGTTCTCACCCTTTATCTTTTCATATAGTTTTTTTTCAATACTAGAGGCTAGTGATTCTGGAATTTTCAATTATGAGAGAGGAAATTAATGCTATGCCTTGCCTCCCAGAGCAAGCTCATACTGCAAATTGTCTTTGAAGTTACTTGATCCCTTAACAAATTAAATTCATTACATTCATTTCAGGCTATCATGACAGCCATGTGTGGACAAGGTATATGTGCTAGGCTTGGAACTGCCCTTTACCTTCAGACAAACAGATGTGAGATTTAGATGATCATGCCCACACAGGAAGGTCAAACGTAGGTCATCTTCTTCATATGACACCTAATTTTGAATGGAAAATGTTATACTATTTCATATGCTCGCATCAGGGACAAAATTATTTTAGCTAATTCCCTTGAGTTGCAAAACTTGATTTCAGTACCTCTTGCTGGCAGCAGGAATCAATTAAAAAAAACCTCAGGTACAAGTATAACTGTGGGTTTTCTACATTGGGAAATTTTGCAGTAATCTAGCTGCTTTGCTTTCTCAATGTGGAAAGCATAGAGGGAAGGGGCACCATATCAATTTAACTTAACCAGGACTAAAATTGTCAGTGCTTACTGTGCCAAGTATATAGATGAAACATTTACTTGTCATCACTCTGCAGCAACGTTGGAGAATAGAGCCATCATTGTTAATTTAGGAATACGACTCCGCATATTCCTTATGTTTTTATTCAGCCACCTGCTATAGGTACCTTATCTAGGGAGCAGAAGTAGCTCTGAAAAGTAGTTCACTTTTTGGAAGTGCAGAAAAGGAACTATGGCAATAAAAGGCAAAGAGATCTGGTGGGATTCCTTTGCTCTATGGATTCATTTTAGAACACCCTGCAGTAGGATACCCTGCCTGGCATCTGGGTGCCTCTCCAGAAGACTGTCCACATGTGCACTAGGTGTCTAAGTTCCTGCTGCTCTTGATGCAGGCCTGGGACTGGATTCACTTTCCCAAACAGAAGTTGCATATCATGGACATCTTCACAGGTCTGGAGGATGACACAGTTTGTATGGGACATTCATGTCTGCTTGAAATGTCGAGGTGGAATAGGCTTGGCTTCTCAAATGCCCTAGATACCCATCAATATGTAACTGAATTGAACTATAAACGTTCACTGATTATAATAGGAGCTCAGACATCTAACTCATAGGTTAGACCTACATACAGATACCTAAATCTCGGCATCTTTATCTGTAGATTTTTCTTCTCTGGCTTTCTGTGGGGCAATGACTGGGGAGATGCTTTTCACTTACAAAGTAGTGCATGGACTAGCTCTTCTGCTTATCTGAAAAACAAGCAGATGTCCTGTGCCAGGCTCTTATTTACTGCTGAAGAACTTCTCCCTGTAGGAATACTTAATGGAAATGATTTTTCAGTACTGAATTTGTCCTTGGATCACATGTTGTTCAGTGACACTCATAGAAAGGTACAAAAATACACAGTTTCTCAGCTTAATGACAGGTATTTCAATAATTAATATTGATTCATAACAAATATTTGAGGGGAAAACAATTTTGTTTGCTTTACTGATTTTACTGTCATCTAGCCATTTAGCTCTTTCTATTTGATTTCTGTCTGATTTTGACATCCAAGTATTTACTTTCTAAAAGTGACTCAATAAATGTGATGTTATCACATGTCCAAAGGATTAGACAAATGAGTATCACCAACTATCCTTCTCACTAGTTAGGCCAGTGTCTATCTCATTGTCTTGTTATAAATGGTCAGCCCTACTCAAGGAAAAATAGAATGGCAATTAAGTTTGCTTCAGTAACAAATAGTTTGTGTCTATCCCTGTTGCATATCCAATGCAACAGAAATTGCTCCAGGAAGACTATTTTTCCCATTAGGAAGTGTCTGTAAGTTGAGATACTGGTCTTAGAAAGTGATTTAGTCACAGAGCTCCCACATGAACCACTTCCCTTCCCCTTGAAATGAAATATTCAAGTCCCATATTGTTTAGCGTCTGTCAGTGTGCTTATGTCTTTGATGCTCCAGGGCTCCTTGGAGAACGATGCTTATGCATAAATCTCAGCAGGCTTTACAAATTGGAAATTTCACTACTGATGTACTAGGTATCATTTTCAAACAGGGTTCTATTGGTCTGGAAATCCCACAAAAGTAGGCAAATGGACAGGTTTCTGCCATTTCAGCTGGCAGATTGTGGGTACAGTTTGATGGCTTTGTGAGTCCCAAACTTAGGAAGCAGCTCTGCCCATGTAATGCACAGGGAATGCAAGTGATGCCCACAATCAAAAAGTCTACTTGACTTTGTATCTGCTTCAATTTTTAAAGAAAACGTTGAAGACCATTAGACAGGAAAAGACTGACCACATTTCCAACTGCAGAAAACCGTGGTCTGCGTTTTTGTAATGGAATAAAAATACATGGCATAAAATACATCCAAGATACATTTTAATGATGCCGGATGAAAAAGGTTTTTTTTTGTTTTGAGATCTGTGAATTTAATACAAGTAGGGTAGGCTGGTTTCCACTTACAGCAATACCACAGTTTCAGATGTTTTTATCTTCATTTGTGATGAACCTATCTCTAGCTTTCAGGCTACATCCCACAGTGTATATAGGCTGTATAGCTGCCTAGTGCATAAACAGCCATGCAGAGCAGTATCTGCTAAACTAAGCACTTGCTTTGCATTTTCAGGAATCTAAACAGTGCACCAGTCATGCACTGACAGCCTTTCTTTGTTGGAATTAGCAGCATAAATAAAAACCAAGAGGATTTTAATGCATTTCAACTACTGGGGTTTTGAGGAAAATACAACCGTTTCAGGTGTCATGAGATATACAGGAAGTAGTGGTTTCCACAGAAGTTGAGAAAATTCCCATGGGTCAGTCTAGTGTTGTCTAGGAGGTCTAGTTTTGCTAAGAGTCACAGCCTGTGGATTCAAACTGCCTAACAAAGAGAGATAAATGCATTGTGTGTATCTTTCTCTCTAAATATTGTGATAAGTTTGGGGTCAAATCCTGCCTAAATATGTATTACCAGAAGAATGTTATGGAGCCTGTTTGGTTTGGTGCCCTCTAGAGAAGCATCAAACAAGATTGCTGTCCCACCACTTGGGGTAGCAAGCCAGTATTTGATCCAGGCTGTAGAAGTCATCTAGTTTTGTGAGGACTGTTTCATTTCTTCCTGTTATGGGTAAAGCCACTACAGCCTCAATGTTTCAAATGCCCCTGAAGTGGGGGAAGTTGTAAGAGGCTGGGGTACTCTGAAAGATGCTTACCAAAATTACAAGGACATTCTTGAAACCTGCTCCTTCTTATTGCCATGTTTTGACTTCTCCTGTACTTCAACCACTTTCTGTGACAATTGGAAACCAAGTCTCATCCTAATACTTAGAGTTTTTACTGTAAGTTCTTGTTTCTGCCCTGGCTTGCCATGCCTGCTATTCTTATTTTTCAGCTTTGACCTTTATTGCAGAAGTCAACTAGTTCCTCTTTTATCCTCAAGTAAAAGGGACTGAATAACAGTCTTTGTGTGCATATGCCCAAAGCAATGAAGATATACTTGAGTGCAATCATCATTTTGCTAAAGCTGAGAAATATTAACAGTAACATTTTGGGTAATTGTTCAAATTCTGAAGAATTGGGTCTGCTTATTACATGTTGTACTGCTTAGCCATGGATCTCACACCTTTCTAGTGCTTTAGAAGTGCAAACAGAGGAATGCGTCCCAAGAAAAACAGCAGAGCCAATTTGATTATCAGTCATACACTATTAACAACTCTCAGCTCTCCCTGCTTGAGATCTTCTCTAGTTTAATTAATTGCTTGATCCTAGACAAAGCTTTTGGATAAACACACACTTATGAATATTGCAGATAAATCAAGCAGGAAATTCTAAATGACATTCATCATTCCTTTCGTTTTTGAGTGTCCTCCAGGCACATTTGCCTTTTCATTTAATTTTTTTTTAATAATATTTTTCTTTCTTTAACTGGACAAAAGTGGGCATAGTCACAATAAACTTGTTGCATTGCTTTTTGTCTTTCTTTTAGTGTTGTCATAATGATATTTCACTTGTTAGTAGAAGATTTTTAATTACCCCGCAACATTTGAGAGCATTTATTTCTATTTATGGATATGTTAAACCAAGTTACTCTTAAGCAATAACTTGAACTTTTGCCCAGTAACTGACCCCATGAAAATTCAAAAGCAGGATGTGGAGGGAATGAAGGTAAAAAAGGAGCCAAATCTTGTACTCAGTCATGTAACTTTGATTTAGAAAACATGTTCATATTTTTGTGTGATACAATATAGTGTCCAATAATCTCTCATAACATCATCATTGAAATTACAAATGTTTAGGGCTCCACTAATCTTTTGCTTCTATTACTAATTTTATACTAACCTTACAACCTTTGGTATTTTCTTGAAACCTTCATTTCTTTGCCTTTGGATATAGATTTTATGCCCTATATTCAGAAGCTTATAGAATAAACTAGTGCTAATTGGAAGCTATGGAGAACCACAGCTAAAAGTGTTGGGGTCAAGAGCCAGCTCTAGAAAGCTGATCTCCCAGAAGCAGAAAGATGTAGTTGGCTCTAATGAAGGTTTTGCCTTTTAAAAGGAAAAAGAAAAAAGGAATGGGGGAGAAGGAAAAAAAAAAAGTAAAAAAAGTAAGGAAGGAAAATGAAAATAAAATCAGAAAAGGCAAATAATAAATGAGGAGAGGAGAGGAGAGGAGAGGAGATAATGCAAGAGAGAAAGGCATAATTAAATCATGAGTAAGGGCATTGTGGACTGACTTTCAAATCTCTGATTTTAGGTAGAATAAATTACTTAATGCACCTCAACACCTACTGTAAGTGAGAGTAATTCACAGACTTCATGCCCACTGTGCCTACAAANAGGAGAGGAGAGGAGAGGAGAGGAGAGGAGAGGAGAGGAGATCCTCCTGCCATGGATGTAGCTTGAAAGGTAGCTGAAAAACTGATGCACTTTCTGAAAATATACAAAGAAGAGGTCTCCAGTGTTTTCGAACAAACCATAGTGCTTCAAATTACTCTGCGCCTGCAAGGGTAAATTTGATGTTGTACTTTGTTATCTAATATTAGCCACAGACTTAAACAATGGAATGAGATGATGCTATAATGAAATTTCACTAGTCTCCTTGACACCATGGAAGAGATAAGACTATTAAGTGATCTGCAAGGGAGAGAGAAAAATTATCTCTGGACAGACATTTGTATATTAGGTGGTGATTTTTCTACAGATGGACTAATTACAATTTTAATTCATGCATGAAAAAAGGAGGGAGCACAGATTACTTCTGTCAAAATAGTTCTGAATGCTGTGAAGCTGTTAATGAGTAGTGTTCCTTTGGAGAAAATGTTAACATGCCTTTTTCTTTCGTGTTATTTTGCACTACTCCCTTGTTATCTTGTAGAAAATGTCGATTGTTATTCAAGCCTCAAAATAAGAATATAATGAGTGTGTAGGATTTCAGAAAGAAAACACAAAACACAAGACAAGCAAAGCCCTTAAGCTGAGAGAATTTTTCCTTTACTCCTCAGAAGTACTTTGTCTGTTCAGAAAAGTATCTGTAAAACTGTGCTTATCTTGCTACATAGCTTAATCACAAGATAATGAACTGTGCTGAGTGGTGACATGCATCAGTAGCCCCATTATATCATTATAATGCAATGCTATTAATGCATTTTGCTGCAGTGCAGAACATTACTCCTAATGGAAATAACATCTTGTAGTAGAGATCTGTTGTGTCATCTCTCCTAGACTTTGCTGGAGTAGTTGAGCACTTAGTAGATGGAGGGAATACTTGGGTGTGCAACAAAATCCAGATTTCACAGCCAAAGAAATAAAGGACAAAAGAAATAGGGGAAATACCCACCATTTTGTGACACTTTACTCCAAATAAAATGACATTAACTATCAGAACAAGTCTCCTAGAGGATTATGAGAAAGTAATTAGAACCAGTGTTCAAATAGGATTCAAAAAGAAAAAAGCATGAAATTACTGTCTTGCCTGATATGACATTTATCTGTTTTCCTCCATCCTTATATTAAATGTGTTCTACAGAAATATATATTGATGTCTTTTGAGAGAAAAAAAAGGCTTTTTAGTCGGAATACTGATACACCAATACCCTCAGAATCATTACAAACCTCTCCTGGACCAGCAATTGGACCGGGACTTAACATCCGATGAAGGAGGTGTCATTAGTAGGGACTGTTCTAACTTCTATAGCAGAGACTGTTCAAGATGAGGAGACACCCAGTGCATGAAAGCACTGTCTTATTCCTTACTCCAGTCAAGGCACTGTGTTCCTCACCCAGCATCAATGTCTGCATAAGGGAAACATAAGGCAAAATTAACCCTTCATAAGTAACATGATGGTTGGTGTTACAGAATAGTCAAAATGAGAAAATTGGTGGTGATTTCTGCTTCCTGTTAATTGCAAACTGTGTGGGATGTTCTGCAGTGGTTATGACTAAACCATACTAATGCAGATACAATGCATGACCTTCTCTGATACTTTGAGGTATCAGAGATCAGCCTGGATTAGTAAATACTGTTTTCCATCTTACTTTCTTGGACAATAAGGTCTAATGAGATTTGTCTTTATTTAATTATTTTACCATTATAGACAAAACACAAGTGAGCTGTCCTGTTATGTATTATTTTCTGTATTCATGAATTAAAAGTGGAAAAGTTGGTTGTTTTACTCCTGTGTTTTCTCTGCTACCCTTATAGTGGGGTTTATTTATTTGTTTCAGTTATTTGTTAGTTGACATAGCATGATTACAAGAGTGGTGAAGTACTTGGTACTTGTTTCCCAGTTGGCACTGTATTATAGATACTAACGTACAATTGAGGTTTATTTTAAATTCTCTATGAGAATGAGCTCTAGACTTCTTCAGCTCCTTTTTGTCAGAACAAAACCAGTATTTTTACAGACCTTTTTAAGATCTGTGCCTTAGATAATTTTTTTCCCCAAAGGAAAATAATACTTGAAATGAAAGTAAATGTAACATTTTACTCTATTCCAGTTTCCCTTAGTAACAAAATTGCTGATGTTGCTTGGATCAACAAGCAACTGATGAAAATAAACTGATTATCAGAAAATACCATCTTTAAAAGGCATCAGAATATAATGGTTAAAAATTTGAAGTAACAGTGATTGTAAATTGGAATTCCCTGGACTGCTGCTATAGAAATTATGTTAATTTAAAAAATAAGGTCAGAATATGAATTGACCTAGAAAAGACTGAATATATTTTCCATTTTGCTTTTGATCCTTTATGCAAGGATTGTTTTGGGTTTTTTTTTTTTCTTCTTTTTAAAATTGCCATGGTTTTGGCCACAGCTGTTACTGTAGCTAAACCCAGCTACTCAGATAAGAATGAGGAATCATTTAGAAATCCAAGCAAAATTCCTTGTTTGGTGGTTGCTAAATAAAGAAGGGGAAACGTGCATTAAAGAATGCTATAAATATACATTTTGCCTAGCTGTTCTGAAACTGTTTGCCCCATCCTTAAGGAAATGTGTATCATAAAGCTGATTTCTCAGCTTCTCCAGATTCAAATTTATTTGCATGTTACCGAAGCTGCTTTTATTTTTTTCACGTGAATTTAATGTTTATGAACAGACTTGGCATACACTGCAGATTTCATTACTCTCCCTAACTACAAAGTTTGCACAATCTACACTTCCGCATTGCTTAGCTGAAAGGCCTCTCATCCAGAGGCATTCAGCCTCAAGAAATCTCCTCTGTTTGAATGTACTGCAGTTCCTGAAAGCTCTCCTCAATCAAGCTTTAAAGTTTGTTCATTATAATTTAAAAAATCATCTGTATTAATTATTGTAATAGCATTTTTTGGAGTTGTCTTCTGTTGTTGATATTTCTGCATAGTGCAGAAGTATATCACCACTGAGAGGCAAAAAAAAACAGATGAGAAACATGTCCATAAGTAAAAAATCATCTAGAAATTGGTATTTTTAAAGAAATGAGATAGAAAGTAATTAATCCCTATTTACTAGTCATAGAAAATGCCAGGGTAGCTCTTTGAAGTACCAGTATACCACACAATAAAAACAGATCCCTGGAAGCCTGTGGAGATGCTGGTTTCAATTCACATCCCTAAAAGCAGGCATCTAGTGCCACACGAGCTGCTCCTGGTGTCCTGCCTGACATCTGACATCTGCTACAGGTAGGTGAAGGTCTCCATAACATCCTGCAGCACTCCAGGGGGTTCCATGTGGATGTCTAAGCACACCAAACACCTCTGTTCAGGCAGCTCAGCTGAGTTTCCCATGTCTGATGTCCCAAGGTGGCATCAAATAACCACAAGAAATAAACTCTAAAAGAATAGCAGGAAGAGAACAGTAATATCCAAAATTGATGAAAGAAGCAGCATTGTGCAGGGATGGACATACCTTACAAAGATTATCGTTTCACTTTGTTGGTGAGATGATGACATTTCATTTGCTTGCTCACATCCTCACTTCACTGTTTCTGAAATGTGTTCCTGTGCAGTTTGCTCTAGGTGGATCTGCTTTGGCAGGGTGGTTGGATTTGATGAGGTCCCTTCCAACCCCATATCTTTCTGAGATTCTGTAAAACCCTTTATTTAGTTAATTACTCTTTAAAATAATAAATAACTATATGATCTGGAGAACAAGAAACAAGTATTTCAGTTTCGAGAGGATATGTATCTGTCCCTGTAACATTCCTATTACCATCTGTGTCATTTTTTCCTTAATTTCTGCTGAGATTCATATTCTCCTGCTACATATACATAACCTGTGTGCCTCAGAGTATAGGACATGAGATTTAATGCGTTTGAATATTTTTATAATACCAAACAGAACAAATGACACAGTAAGTATAGCTTCCTTTTCCTCTACAAAAAAAAAAGTGTCCAAAAAGTGATATTCCTGTGAAACCATCGCATTGGAAATGAAAAAAATTATAATTTTTAATACATCTGAATATAACAAGTTTTTGGAAAGATTCTTTCTGTGAAGCACAATAAGATGAACACTGTCACATCATTGTAAGCTGATAGAGATTCTGCCAGGCTTTCGAAAGCTAAATTGGAAACAGATGTCTGCCCACACAAAGAAAGTGATCTTATTAGTAAATGTTTCTTCTAATGATGACAAAAGTGAGACTTCAGCCAAAAGAGAAGAGAAGTTGTGCATAGCAGAAGAGGGACTTGCGAATTCATTGGCTGAAGTGAAGGGAACAGTTTTAGTCATTTAATTAAGAACAGTTATATTATGGGTATTTTGAACAATCTGGTGGAAGTATGACAAGTCCACTCCCTGTTAAAAATACAACATAAATCTTCTATAATTTCTTGCTAATTTGGAAAGTATTTGTTTTTTCTTTCCAGGAGATTCTGGAAATTATTTTAAGATTACGTAGTGATTGGAAATTCTGGAGGTAATGTGAATACTTTCTTTTCTTTAGACAAAATGACAAGCGATGCTTTTGAAGCAAAAATAACACGTGCTTACACAGTTAACAGTCTCAATTGTTGATATCTTGCTTAGATGTGGTTAGAAATGCCTTGGGGGATAATATAAAATCACTTTTATTTAGCCACAGCTATGCTTCAAAATGAGTGTCCCCCATCTAAATTGAATACAGTTTTAATAACAGTAATTATAACAATGGGAAATTCTTTAGCACTTTTCACCAGTGGACCCCAAAGTGCTTGGTAAGGATCGTTTACTGCATTTTATACTCTTTGGCTGGAACATGTTGTTATGACTTTGAAACAGAAAGGTCTGTTCTCAGCTGGAGCATATAAAATATTTCTTTTTAAATAACAATAACAATCTTAAACTATTTCAAGTGTTCACTCCATAATACAAAACCTTTAAAGCGTTTATGTAAGTCTGAATCCTCGGATGAACTAAGATGAAAGCAGTCCTTGACAGATGTCACTTAGAGCATACAAACCCTTTGGCTTTGAAGTCTTACAGGCTGGTTTAGCTCAATCCAGGTCTTCTCCATTACCTTGTGAGGAACTAGCTGCTGAAATGCCCAAAACTCTAACCGAAATGTAATGTTTTTTTGGCCCTGCTGCAGCCCTTTGTGTTGACCAGTAAAACTAATCTGGCTCAGGGGGACCCAATATTACCACTGGCTGAGGATTGTACCAGAGGCTGTTCCTGCTGCTTCCTCTTACTCTGGCTCCTGGGGACCTGCTGCATGGCCACTAATTCCCACTGTGACCTTAAAAATCATAATTAGTAAAATAATTTATAGACATTTTTAACATAGAGCAGCAATAACAGAACAAAAAAATATCAACAACAGAAAATGCTACATTTGAAGGTCTTCTGAGTGTCTTGTCTTTCAAGTGAAGGTTTGCATTTCAATGTTTATTTAGGCAAATGAGAGTAGCTTCAATGTTTTCATATATTTTATTTCAGCACATCCAGGATGAACACTAGAGCATCTTGAGGGAAGGGGTGGGCAGAAAATGGAGGAAAGGAGAAATTAATTATACAACCAAATTAAAGAAGCAACATGTCTTTTCAATCTGGCAGTTTCTAATATTATGTCATACCCCTAATTTTTTTAATGTATAGCCGATATAATTCCGGATAGAAGGTCAAAAGGACTGAAGAGAGTATTCATCTCCAGGTACTAAGTCTACCAGCACAGGTTACTGATTTAATACATTCATTGCATTGAATTTAGTTACAAATAGAAGAAACAGCACTGTTGGTAGAAAGGCTACAACCTTGTTAAAAATCTTACAAAATGAACTATTACACCACTGCATACTTGTTATTCATCTGTCAAAAAAAAAAAAAAAAAANTTCAACTGAAATGTTATTCAAAGTGTAGCTAAATGTGCCTCGGGACAACATGCTTAAACAGCAGGGATATAATCAGTCTCACTGGGTTTTTTCGCAAGCACTGTCTTCCTAGAGCTAACCTACAGTATTGCACAACGTGTCAGGAAGCAAGCGGCAAGCGGCAATCCACGACATAAATCCAAGTGTGCACATGGACACCTGGGAACATGGTGCTAAATTTTATTGATTGGCTTGCCAGTGGATGGAAAAAGCTTTTTAGTTCAGCAAAGGTTTAGCTAAAATTGTGTGTCCTACCTTTTCTTTCTACTGTTTGAACATCAGCAAAAACGTCAATACAGCTTAGCTTTTCATGGCAGTTGTTTTGTTTTGTTTTGAAATGAGTTGTTTAAGGTGAAGTAAAATTATACTGACTTGAATTACATGGTTAGCTACAAATACTGCATGAGCAGAAACAAGACCGACTTTTCTCAGGTCAGGAAGGGAGAAAAGGTGAGGACAAACTACTCGCAACAGCCTGCAGAGAGACGGTGAGCAAGACCAGTGAGGACCTCACCACTGTGGGAACTGCCCAGTTACTTTAAGTTGGGTGCAAGTCCCTGCTCCCTCAGTACAGCATCACTTTCCTAGAAAATGGATAATCCCACCCAAACTGCCCCAAGCCAATATTCAGAGGAGGGCAAAGAAATGAAATCTATGTGGAAGAACTGATATTAGTAAAGCAAGAATTTTCACCCACACGACCCAACAACAGGTTACTTACTAAATTAGCTTTGTCCCCTCCTACCTTTGGTTTTCTATTGTCACTTAGCACATACCTAGAGCAGTTTTAGAGGAGCTCTGCTGGTTTTTGATGAGCTTGAAATCTTGTCATAGCTCCAAAATTCCTTTCTATCCTCCCTAATTTACTTATCTTGTCTACTGTTCCCCACATGAACATCTGATCCAAAATGATATGGGGAAGAAGCTTCCAATCCAGATAAAATTACTTTTTATTGAGCAGTAACTTTCACTCATCCATTATGTCATATGCATCACTAGCACAAATGATCCTCTTGATTCTACTTTCCATTTCTTGGAGAAATGAGTTTTTCCAGATTGAATGAAACTTTGACACGCCATCCATTTTTATACACGGGATTTTTAAAGTGAAAACAGAAGCTACAGGCAATCATTTAATTCGTGTATATATTTGTGCAGCATGAAGAGAGTGGTTTTAGCCATCACAGCATCCCACATTTTGTAAGCTAAAACATGGAAAAGCCAGCTAATACCACATTTTATTGCACAAGCAAACATCTTCGCCTCCTCAGTTTATAATAATAATAATTTTAGATTCTGGCAGTTGCTTTTTTCTGCTTCCAGGTTGTCACAAATTGTCAAAATTAGCATATAATAAACTGAATGAAAAAAAATCCATTCTTCTCTTCTGGTAAGACTGACTATTTGTGGGCATTACAATTTTTTTCCGCTAAACAGATAAATTGTGGCCATCCTTTATATTTATCGTTATAGGCTGTGTGCACAGCTTCTGATGCTATGTATAATTCTTACTGTTAGACAGTAAGACAAAATGGGAAATAAGGCTCTGAATTTTTTTCTGACCTGGATTTTGTAATGTAAGAATCTATGTCAGCTGTGGGTTCAGTTTGGTTGCCTGAATATAATCATCTGGGGCCATCTCTACATGTGGAGATATTACAGGGCACCTTAGACATGGGACTCATGTTGTGACATGGAGATTGTTGGAGACTTTGCCCTTCTGTACTGATAGCTGGATGCTGGGCAGGATATTCAAAGGGATCTCAAACAGCAGCAGACATCCATGTCTAGGCAACTGGACTGAGCCCAGTGGAATCCTCAGAGTGATTTAGCTGACTAAATCTTCCTACTATAGGCTAATCTGAATAACCCTCTAGACTCTACTGCCTGGATTAACTAGATTTCCATGGACTATGAGGAGTTTCAACACCTGCCTTACCTGTGAAGACATACACTACGGACAAATAAATGTAGGTGTCTGAATCTGGAATTAAACACAGAGCTGAATTCCACCTTTTTGCTGAACTGAATTCATTCTGAGAATGATGTGGACCACCTGGAAAGAATGGAGAGGGAAAAAAAAAAAAAAAAAAGATTGATGGATTAGGAGAATTAGGAGACAGGGCTTGTGAGGAAAGATTGGAAGAAATTGTTTAGTCTGGAAAAGACCAAAAGGCACAATAATGTTCTTTAAGTAGTTTTTGTGGAGAGGACAGTTGTAAACTATTCCCTACATACACCTGTAAATTACTCCCTATGTACACTGAGAATAAAGAGAGTAATTGCAGCAAAGGAAAATGTAGTTCCGACCTTAAAAGTGGAGTTTCTAATCATAAGGACGGTGAAGTGCTGATGTACACAGCCTGGGGCAGTTGTAGAACTGCAATCTCCAGTGTTTTTAAAGAATAGGTTAGACAAACATTTCCAGGAATCATTTTGGTGTAATTGATTGTGCCTGGGGGCTGTGAGCTAGGCCAGTTGAGCTTTTAGTCTCTTCAAACCTTATTTTCTCCAGTTAATCTCTTCTAGTTTTTAATCTTGGACTGCTTGGTGCTGAACAGGATACATCAAAAACCTATCTGCTTTAATTTAAAATTATACTTTTTTGCAGTGAAGAAGGGGTACATACTGAAGACTAGTCAGCAGTGACAAGATACGGATATTGCCTCTACTAGAAGACTTAGTAGAAGAGAAAATAGAGTTGTAAGCACTAAATAACTATAAGCATCACGTTATTTTTTTATTTAAAACACTACTCCTTAGGGTTTTTTTCCTAAGAAGGAGAAACACTTGTAGCAGAGTGGAATGTAATAGGAAATAGAGAAGCACACAAGATCTTATTTTACATTCACTGCTGTCACAGTCACTGTTCTCCTTCTCTAATATCCACAACACTTGCCTTCGCTCTCCTGCTGTGGGGCATTATTGCTGAGAGCTCGGATGGCTGGCAGCGAGGTAATTAACTGGAGCAGGGACCTAGTAATCTCTTGTACCAACCCACAGGCAAAACTGAAGCAGAAGGTTAGTCTTTGGCAGGCACCAAGTCACATTGGAGCTGCTTGTATCTGTCCAAGGAGGAAGGGAGGGATGTTGTCGTCACAGATCTGTTTGCGCTACTTCTAAACCAAGGACTGGTATAAAATTTTTAATACAAAGCTTCGTGATGTGCCTTCTTTTGCCATAACTGTAAAGACATTTTGAGTTTAGATTGGGCTCAGAATTGCATTTTACCCTTGGTGGAAATTAGCACAAAGAACAAGTAGTGGTAATGTTGTGTACGGCAGCTTTGCGGGATGTATGCTGCAGTCTCCCCACAGCTCTGCTGAGCCCGGAGGTGGGAATACTAAACCAAAGAATCTTTCTAGAGCAGTTATTTTACTTCTTCTGGAAAAGATGCCGATTAGCAATGTAGAAAAGACGACACAACACAGTCTCTTGGCTGACCTCGCTCCTCAGTTCACCAATTCCCTTTCAAACCTCCCATGGTTTTAGTTACTTAAAATAAAAAATAATAAGTTAAGTATCCTTCTGAATGCATGGTACTGTTAAGTCAAGGTGGTTTGTGTTCTCATTGCAGATTGTGGTGAGGGAATTTTATCTTTGTTTAACACAGAGGCTTCTTTTAAAAGCTGGGAAGAGAAAGTGGAAAATTTGCAGCTCAGGATGTAAGCTGTCACTATGCAATGGGAAGGATGAGTGGGTAGGGCTGAAAGAAGAGACATTGACATTAGTTGAGGAAAAACGCGAGAGGACAGCAGAGGAGAAAGTTATTAAGATCACAAATGGTAAGTGACTGGAAAGGAAGTGAGAGAACAGTGTTGGGAGCAAATAGGCAATTACTTACCAATCTCCAGCTGAGGGCTTGCGTGTACTGTTTCTCGGGATGATCTTCTGTGCAGCCAGTAAAAGTTTATCAGACTCCATGAACCCAGGGGAGACGCTCCACCTCGGAGAGCCGGGGGTCTTTTCAGCTCATGAGCAGAAGAGGGAAACAGGGGCAGGTGGCTGCATCTTTGACATGGGCATGAATACTCATGTTGCCTCAGGCTGCCACAGTTGGAGGGAATAAAGCCAAAAACAGTTTACAGAGTTACTGTGTGAGACCATAAGATAGTCATTGGTTAGTACCTGCCCTTCCTGTGTTCTATGCTCCTGGAGAGCATGTCTGTGAGGATAAATCTAAACTCAATTAGACATAAGCATGGTTGGGCTCCCTGGATGCTCCAGCCACCAGCCTTGGGCCTGGGGAGCTGCATCACATGGAGCAAGCATCTGCAGTAAGGATATAGCACTAGATCTCCAAATCATCTCAGCAGCTGGGCATCAGTGGCAAGCTAGAGGAAAGCACTGGTTTCCAAGCCAAGCTATATTATTTGGCTGGCAGCTGGATCCTTGAGTTAAAGTGAACTAACCATTCACCAGAACTGCTGGCAGCAGAAAGAGCAGGCAGACAACTGGGCTGAGTGTTTTTTACTAGTGAATGCTAGGTAAGGAGCCTACAGTTCTTTCAGTTAATTTCAAAGTTAGCACACGTTTTTCTTTCCTCGTGTTAGTATGCTCTCATCTACTTGTTCATAAAAACTGACCATTTCAACAGTAAGTGCTCTTGATTCTAAATTCCTTACTTAAAAATACAGATGATACTGTAGGTAAGCAGGATTTTTTTTTTTCAAATCTTATAGTATTGGGATTTGCTATTTTTTTAATGAGAAATTGTTTGTTTTCCAGAAGAGAAAAAAAAAAAAGTCTGTTGTCATCAGTCAAGTAACCTTCTCAGCTGTCACTTCATCCAAATGTTCTGCAGGAGAAGGTGATATCTTCTGAGAATATGAGGTTGTAGAGAGATAATTCATGGCCACATTGGTCAGGATAGACCCCAGTATGCAGAAATCATAGCAAGTTCACAGGTGAGCCATAAGATGTGACACGGCTAGTGAATTTACAAGCTTCACTTTGAGGCATTCCCAGAGGAAATGTCTCCATGCATTCGCATAACAACAGAGATAATTTCAGAGATTTGAGTATTATTAAGTAATGGGTTGTTTACAGGCATTTAAACTCTCCAGTTCATTGGCAGTCCTTCCCCAGGAAACATCTGTAATTGCCAAATTGCAAATATCATGTAAGATTGGGGAAATTGTTCCTTTATGAGACTACTGCAAGAACTGACTGTGTTTTGCAGAGAAGCTCATATAGCTCTGTGCTTATTAGGTAGTGCTGCTTATTATCTTACATAAAATCCAACATTGCATAAGGCAATTTGGCGCAGGCTGCCTCTGGCAGTCTCCCTGCCTGTGCAAGAGCTCTACAACAGGGAGCCCTATTGCATCTACTATTTGGGTTTGACCTATTGGCACTACACAATACGAGTTCCTTGGAACCTGACTTGCTCTGACAGCCTCCTTCTGGAGAGTCTTCGAGACTTTCCATCCCAAGCTGGTCCACTTCCAACTTTGACAGGAGTTGCAATTATCTGTAGCAGTTTGGAGTGGAAGTTACTGTGCTCATCAGCACTTGCCTCAATGGCCATAGTATCACTGTGCTCCCTGTGTTCCTATACTGGCTTGCTGTAGTGTTGGCCAATCTGGAACCAGTCTCTGAACAACCACAACTACATTGCCAACTGCTCTCAACAATAATAGGATCTTCAAAATATGCCTGTTTTGTCCTCCATCTCTCCAGAATGGTGTCTCCATCGCAGTCATAGAGCCCATTGATAGTATCTGGTAGCCTACATTCAGTCTGTTGTCCTTGCTTGCACAGAATTTGAAACTGAAGTGGAGCAATATTCTTCTCTTCTGTGAAATGCAGTGCAACATTTACGTTTTTGGTCAGCAAAAGAAGAAATATAGGATTTTCACCCAGTCACTAACCCAAATGGGGCCTGGCACTACCACACAAGAGCTTTCCTTTAAGCAGAGCAGCTAATTTGGGGGATTTCCCCCTTCATGGATGACTTGCTGTGCCAAGACTGTCAAACTGCACAAGAGGGTTGGTGTACAAAACCTCCTCCTTATTGCTGGAATAGATTGATCTGTTTCTGTAGTTACCAGGAATGATTCATCTCACCTAACTTAAGACATCTAGGATTTAGTCATCCGGGTGTAAACTAGATACCTAGGCTCCTTCTATAGTTAGTGGACAGACATGGGGACCTCACAGTGATGACTCATCCCACCCAAGTTGGGTGTTCAAAATAGGTGTACTGAATCATCCTCTGGAAGTGTATTGCTCTTCATTAACCAAAAAGAGAGCCAAGGTAATTGGCTGCAGAATCCTCATATTGTGGGGAAAAAAAATCCTAACCAGTAGCAAAAGTTTTGTAACTTCAAATTTGCAGTGTTGTGGCAGTGTCAGACACAGATATGACTGCCTTGTATCATCCAACAGCTGTGCAATGGGCTGGTGCTCAGGGGAAAAAAAGTTGGGGATTGGTGACTGGTTAGTCACCCTACCCTAGTATGGGCATACATGACATTTAGGCTGATTAAAAGAACAGATCCGTGTTTGATTCTTCAAGAGCTCACAGTTAAATAATTTTTTTCTTGATAAATACAGGTGGTTGTGCTTTGAAATTCCCTAAATGAATGCTCCTAAAGGAAGACTGGAAACATCATCCAGTGTTTTGGGTACCAAAATTCTAGAAAGACAAAGCTCAGTTTCAGATAACCCTAGAAAACACCAACAAACCCCCCCAACAAACCATACCCAAAAGAATCAGAGTTTGAACAAGGCCAATGGGAAAACTGAAAGCTGTGGAAGATACTCATGTATGACTGCAAGCTCATGTGTTACTAGGAAAGAACACCGTATTAATAACAAGGTTAATCTAAGTTTTTTCAGAATGCTTCCAGTCAAATCAAAGCTTCATCATCAGAAGACTGATAAGCTTTACTATCAATTTTAATTTAGAGAGTTAATAATTCCCTCTTGGTCTCATTGAGCTCTTGCTGAGTGTCTATTCACACATTTATTTATTAGTCACAATAAAACTGACAAGGCAACTAACCAAGTGACTGTGCAGGATTATGACTGTTTTACGTGTTATTTGAACACATAGGTAGTATACTATGAAATTAGAACTTTTCCCCTTGTTCTTATGCAATTTACCTGTCTTGTTTCTTATTCTTGCCTCAATCAGGAGTACCAGGTAAGTCTATTTTGAGTCTAATTTTGCAAATATAAGGAATTTGAAGAAAAGACATAGTGATAGCCATGAAAGCTTAATCTAACAAGTAGCATGTACGTTGCACTCTATAGTGTTCTGCAATTTATTTAGTTGAATTTATTAATTTCAGAGTGAGAGATGATTGTGTGTTAAGTAAAAGATCTAAGAATCTTGTAAGGAGAAGATTATTAACTACACTTTGATTTACTCACTGAATGAACCTGTGAATAAGTTTGCTGGACACTGCTTCATTTACTTCTGAAGAAGATAAAATGAGAAGTATTACAGCTGCCTCACTGTAATTAATGCCATATATGTAATTTTCTCAGACTTTGCTTGACAACTCTTCACCAACTTAAGGAGTTGCAAGCAGAAACAAGCCTGGTAGAAGAAATTAGATTGTAGGCTTTGAGAAATATTTTTGATTTCATTTAACAAAAGTGACTAGCTCCATGAAAGCGTGTAGTTGCAGATATTATCCATGTCACTGGTGGTGTTGTCATAGCTGCAAGGCCATCAGCAACACATAATTTCTAGTTAGAGAAAAATTATTTTTTTTCAGTTTATTGAGACCAGTGCTATAAGCTCTTGCTATGCTCACAGAAGATATCCAGTGAGACAAAAGCAGTCGATTTTTAAAGACTCAAACTAGACTTTTGAAAATTCTAGGATTTACAAACACAAATCACTGAGCTGATGAAAGAAAGAAAGAGAGGATGGAAGAGACAGACAAATTAACAGTTGCATGTGCTGGTGTTTACAGAAGTCAAGATGGATGTGTAAACCCACCTTATTAACGTCCAGGGTCTGATGCATATTTAATATTTCAGTTATTAATACAAAAGGGAAGATGACGGTCAACTCTCCTGAAAACCTCCTCCTGCTCCTTCCCTGAGGCAGGTCACAGCTCCCACTTCATTTCTGTACTTTGACTATTCACACAACATAAACATAATTTCACAAAACTCAGGTACAGCTCTTGGGACAGCTCACTACAGAGTCTGATCCTGAAAAGCACAGACCAAACCATACCACATTTGGTTCCCTCTAGCCCATGTAAGCTTCCATTACTGTCCTGGGTGGCTATGCAACATTCAAGACACCAGTGATTTTCTCAGTAGCATGCTGTAAAACTGCCCCATAGGCTGTGACAGAGCTCTGGCAAGACATCAGTTGCTATGAACTGAGAAACTGTACAAAATAATAAAAATGGTAGATTTGGTGCTATGCAACGTAGCTATGCCCAGTCTGCCCCAGAGGGGGACAGTTTGGGAATGCAATCATTCATTACCACTGGGCCATAAAGCCCTGGAGCAGGAGTATTCAGCAGTACAGATGCAGTTTAACATTATGGGGAAGTGCCAAAAGGAATAAACATAATGATACTATAGCCCGTGACTGACTGCAGAGGATCAGGTCCTGTGTTGGCCTCTGAGAATGCCTCCAGGCCATGCCTGATACATCTAGCTGCAGGGACCTGAACAGGATTATGAATGTCCAAATGACTGGTGTTGCCCAAGGGCATTGAATGTCAGGTGAATTTAAGCTACTATACGGTAGTTTATTCTTTGTGATTCTATGAGATAAAAAACACCAAAAAATATGAAATTGGTTATGTGTTGTTCTAGTCACAAAATCTGTAATATTAGTTGGGTCCCTGAGTCTTCACTCTGCAGACCTCCTCCACCACTGTCTTCTCACTCTCATCAGCTGACCCAGCAGAAGGAGAAGGCCTGGAGATGTGCTGTCATTCCCTTTCGCACCCTCCTGGTCAGTGGCACTCCACCTTGTCCCAGCCAAGTGGATCAGGTCACGCCTTCTGGTCCTGGAAGAAGTATAGTGGGGAAAGTGGTGCATTTTGGAATTTCCATTACAGGAAAGCTCAGATACCTGCTTAAACTGGGTTAAATTTTTGGCACGTCTCTTTTCAAGAATGAAGGAGATCAGCCCTTTCTCAGGAAGAGGTTGACATATTTACATGGTGATATGCTACTATCAGTTCTAGGCCACTTTTGATCTGCTTTGGGTCACAGAGCTAAATGTGAGATTGTGGGCATCAATCCACCCACCCTTATGAGAAACTATAGAATAAGCTCACATTTGGACTAAATTTACCTTAATTAAAATATACCATCTTGACCTAAGGGGAGAGAGAATGGACTATAGTCCTTGGTAAACAGCTTGGTTAATCAGATAGCTACTCAATGAATCATATTCACCTGATTTTTAATTTTTAATTTATCTGGCTTCAAATTCCAAATGTTGAGCTTTACTATACATTTTCCTGGATTGACCAAAAGTCTTTCTATACAAGTACTAATCATCAAATTAATTCTTATATTGATAAAGTTATAGTTTATGTTCAAAAAATTAAAGAGTACCCAGATTTTTGCAATAAAAAGAATGGAAAACATATGTTGATTTAACTTCTAGGTCTTCTTTTAACACAAACCAATTCAATGCCCTCCTTTCACTATGTTTTCCAGAACCAAATCCATTATTCTCAGCATGGTTTCATCAATGACAGTCACAGATGTAAGGTAACAAATGTAATGTGGTCATGACTTGAGTTGGTTTTGTCTTTTAAACTTCCACAGACTTTGCTAATCCCTTGTCTGAAAAACATGACTCAATTATTCCCAGCTCCCAAGAAAACACCCCAACCATTTTCAATGCAATACAATTTCTGTCAAGAACAGTAGGGAGGAAAGTAGAGAGTACAGAGTATACAAATACTTTGCCTGCACGGTTTAAAACTAGTTGCAGGGCCAGTAAGAGGACACTAGCCTTATGATGTAAGTCTACAAAGCATTTTATATTAATTGTTGAGTGGAGTAGGGGTAGGAGTCCAAATCTCTTCCAGGTATCATGCCCTGAGTGCTACCCTTGCAGACTCAAGTACCCTTTCGTACTGTGTCTTTACCAATGGGCATAGCCCTCAGTTGCCAGGAACTGGATGCACTTTGCTTGATGTTCCTAATGTAAAAATAATTTTGGTGTCACTGTCCAATTATTTGCATTGGATTTTTCTTTGTGTGCAAATACAGAAGTGAGCAAAATGGAAAAAAAAAGAGAGGATTCCTGCCTGGGAAACTGAACCAAGAGTGAAAACCAGAAGTAACCCACTGTGATTAGCTTAGATAATTGCAGGTGCTTGAAAATATCTGCAACACATACAGCAATTGAATTGTGCTTATAATTTATTGAAGTAAAAGAATGCTACTTAGAGGGTCAAGTAAGGAGATATTGATCAATTCTTCAGGAAATTTTAGAAGGAATGAAACTTTGCCATTTCCATATGATTTGGGACTAGAGAAAAAAAAATCTCCTTCTTTTGGAGGAAGTTGTAAATGTGATGCCATGTCAGTTCTTCAGGGCCAAGCACAAATCCTCATGCAGTCCTGGATCAACAGATACTGGAATTCTCCCAAACACAGGGGGAAACAGCAACATCTTGCAGGGTGACAGCTTATTGCTTGCTTAGCCTGGTCCTTGCCTGCTGTTTTCAGCAAATACCTCAGGTGCACTTGCAGAGATATCAGCTGGGTTTGACCTTTGCGTTTGCTTTCTTTCCGCCTTCTGTGATCTGCCCAAAAGGCAAGACCTCTAGCACAGCATGTACACAATACAAGGCAAAACACTATAGAAATGACACAGTTCGTCATTTTCTTCATCCCAGAGCATGGTCACCACTATTTTTTTTCAATTTCCTAGATGCTATGTGTTTTTATATTTTTTTGGAAATGGATTTTATATTGCTTTGAATAGTCTTTTTTCTGAAGAAAAGATTTTGCTTCACCTATTCTCTGTCAGAGTTATAGCCCCAAATGGACAAATGAGTGTCCAGATTGATAACTCTGAGGCACAGACCTCTAAGAAACATATTTTAATAATAACCATACTGACAGGAGCAACTATGAGAAAGTCTATGTAACAAACCTCCAAAGAGAGTCCATAAACCCAGTGTATTTTACCATGCCATGTGGCAAGTATAGAAAGGTTTTGACCATGTTTAATTATGAAGGTATATTTATTTCTAAATGTGCCACTTCCAAAAGCTTGTCTCAAGCCTAAAAGGGAGAGCTGTGAGTCCCACCTTAGGAACACAGACCAAGGAGTAAAAAAGGTCTAAGAAGTCACAACATAAAGCCTTTATTGACTGACTTAGTTCAAGACAGTGATTTTACAAAAGAAAACAAATGTGTTATCAGCTGGGAATGGGCAGAAATTTCATATGTGAAGTCAAAAAATTATCATAACTTATCAAAAAGAATATTTTGGGATAGGTACTTAAATGAACTGAGCTAGTTTTGTTTATGATGGATTACAGGAGATATTTTAGTGTGCAGATTGGTTCCTCACATGGCTGTGCAATTAATCAAATAATTATCTCTCTTACGTGACATTCATGTGCTAAAATACCGTTGTCCCTCTGCTAAGCATCACTCATTTTCTAGGCTGTGTAAACCAGATTCTCTTTAGAAGGGAATCAGGTAGCATGCTCCATGGTAAATGCTCCAATTATATGTATCATAGTGTCATATGTTCCTCCACATTCTTTGACACCCTCTCTGACAGAGGTGGGCACAATTAAGTCGCACCAAAATTAGTGTTCCAGGAGCTCAGCTGACAGCATTCCCTGGGTTCAGGCGGTGGCTCTGCCTCCATAAACAATCCTGCTGTATTAGCAAGCGTAAGAAAATCAGTTCCCTTGCCATTTGAGCCCTTACTTTCCCACCCACCCCCGACCACCACCAAAACAGGCAGAGCGGTTGCCTGCTGCTCGCCCACAAAACCCCGTGAAAGTCCTTGTAATAGTGCCATCTAGTGACACCTGCCTCGAAAACACACCTACAAAATACACCTACCGCCCCGAGCATCCCAAAAAATCTCAGAATGTGCTCTTTGCTACATCAGTCAAACCTTGATGACAATTTGTGCTCGTTGAGCATGGGATTAAATGAATACATCAATATGTTGCCCAAGTGACCCCCAAAATGACGTCTTCTCAGTTCTAGACCACCTTCCCCTATGTCCATCAGTCCCTACCTTCATCTGGAGCAATTATTCTTGTGTCTCGGTTCTTCGGCCTCATCCACTAAGAACAAAAAGAGCCCTTATTTATGCTACTTCTCCTATTTACAAAGTTTAATATTTTCAAAGTGCATGCCATTTTCAGATGTAAGTGATATGGTCTTAAATACATTCATATATGTATAGTGTATCTATTAGACTAGCTGTGAATGTCAGACTGCAGAAAGTATTGACTATTGTGCCAAATCTCTCTCACAGAGACACCAAGAAAGAGTCTTGGTTACCTCAAGCACTGGATAATCATGGTCATTGGGTAAGCATAGTCATTGAACAACTCAGTAAGTGATGTACCATAAACCGCAGCAGAACCAGAACAGATGCTCTGGGAGCAGAGATCCAGAGATCTAGTATATGCATCTAGATTTCAAATATTTCCAATTTCTATGGGTCTATAAAAATAAAACTATCCTATAAGGAGTTATTGCTCAAAGTAATTATTATCACTTTGCTAAAAAAATACCCCAAAACAATAACAACAACAACAGAAAAAAAGAAATCTGTTTCAAAGATTCAACTAATAATCTATGCTTTCCAGTTGCCCCATTTTAATATCTTTGACCAGACAATGCTGGTATGCTTATGGATAAGCAAGACTGTCAGAAGGTGTATCAGATGGATTAATTACTCAAACTTTGAGAGGCTTTTAGGAATATAATCTTCTGTTCTAAGGGCTCTTTTTATATGGTATATCTAGAGAGCTTATGTTCCCCTTCACATTGGATCTATCTTCAAATCCAGATATGGAGAAAACAGATGGTACCATTTTTATTTCTTTTTAATATTTCTATCTCATCTCTCTTTTTCCGCAAGCTGAGAGAATAAGATACTTTTGTTGTATAAGAGCATACATTTGGGTGATGCATCTGAAACTTTCTTGTATGTCACCAGAAGTGTATTACCTGCAGATATTCTACTGGTAGAAATGAGTAGGGTTAAAGTCTTCCAACACTTTTTAACCTCTGGAATTCCTTCTGGATGTTTATACCTATGAAATTATTTCCGTGAGATGTTTGCCCAGTTTATTTTTCAAATTTTTGGTAAAACAGATTGAGCAAAACAAAAATAAATATTTTGTGGGATCCATTCTTGTAAGTCACCCTGGAAAATGGAATTTGCTTCCTTCTGTTAAGGCATTCCTCTGTGAAACTAGGCAAGTTATCGGGTGAATTTTGTCCTTTAGTTTAAGAGATTTTTTGCTTTCTCAAGCTAGTTCCCTAACTGAAAATCAGTGGTAATTCTATTTTACCCTCTCTCAAGCTCAAGATTAAAAAAAAAGAGCCATTTATTTTGCTTACTGTGAACATGATGAGGTTAGAGTGAGAACTACAGAAATGCCTACATTTGGCATGCTACTCCCTAAATATGGCGATCCACGTACCCATAGAAGAATAGAATGAAGTAGCTCTCCATCAGCATTGTCAACCTAATGTACAGCAACTCATGGAAAAAAGACTTTATGATCATGCATATAAAAAGTAACATAATTTGTATCTGTATAAGATAAACGAAAGCTGTCTTAGTTCTGCCATAAGCAAAACTTAATAAAAAGGTAATTTTAATTGAATCTGTCTGTTAGACTGTATACAGAACACAATGTCTTGATACATCATGTAGAGGAAATTGGTTTTCTGTGCCCCATTACGGCTGTACTGCACACAGGGGCTGTATCTGAAGGATCTGCCTGTTTCCCAGACCACAGTTTCTGGGCTGAGAGCATTCCAGACTAATTAAATATTTTCCTGGTGAGTGGTGGAACCCATTTAAATGAGTGAAAGAGAAAGTGTTTAATAAACATTCAAGGAGCAAACATCGTCTGGTGTCTTTTTGAAAAGAAATGTCACTGGGAAATCAAGAATAAAAGATGTTTATATTTAAACAAAACTGGTTTGATGCCTTGGAAATGTGTGTTGGAAGTTTTTCAAAGATATTAAAGGAAGAGCATAGGGTATCTGCCTAACTGTACATGTTCTTCCAGCATAGTATCAGGGAAACTTTCAGGGCCACTAAGCAAAGGTAAACTGGTAGGAGTTTTCACAACTTAAAAAGAGCAAAATGCTCCTTAGCAAATTATGAATCACTTAAATAAAAATTATTACATAAAAAGGTAACTTCAACAGTTATCTCTTGAGTTCTTGAAATGCAGAATGGATCTAGTTCTCAGGTTAACCCTTTCTTACTCAATAACTATCTCACAGTATGTCATGATGAAACCACAATAGTTAATAATTGAAATGTGGTTACATTTGTCTGCAATAAAGTTTGGTTATGCCCTGTATTGGATATGGCTCCCATGTGAGAAATATGGACTTAATACTCGGGCCAAATATTTTTATCTCTATCTCAGAATTCTCAAAGTGAATTTAGTGAAGAAAGCTCTCAGAAATGGCAATCCAAGAATTACAGATTGGTTGGGATTGAAAGGAACCTCTGAAGGCCATCTAGTCCAACCTTCCTCCTCAGGTAGGGGCACCTAGAGCCAGCTGTCCAGGACCATATCTCCAAGGATGGAGACCTCACAGCCTCTCTGGGCAAACTATGCCAGCGATCATTCCCACAGCGATCATTCCCACATTCTCATGTGATCCTACATTCTCATGTGATCAGATGAAAGCTCATGTGTTTTTATTTGTGTCCACTACCTCTTTTTACTGTCACTAGGCATTACTGAGAAAAGTCCCCCTTCAGGTATTTATACATACTGACTAGATTCCCATGAGTCTTCTCCAAGCTTACCAGCTCCAGCTCTCAACCTTTCCTCACAGAAGAGATACTCCATTCCCTTAATTATCTTTGTGGTCCTTCATTGGACTCTCTCTAGTATGTCCATACCTCTCTTGTGCTGGGGAGACCAGAACTGGACACAATATTCCAGATGAAGCCTCACCAGTGCTGAGTAGAGGGGAAGGGTCATATCCCTCAACCTGCTGACAACACTCCTCCTAATGCAGCCCAGGATACTGCTGGCCTTGTTGTGCCAAGGACTGCATTGCTAGCTCATGTTCAGCTTATTGTCCACCAGGAACCCAAGGTTTTTCTTGGTAAAACTGCTTTTCAGCCAGCTGGCCCCCAGCATGTATTGATGCATGGATTTGTTCACAGATAGTCCTAGATAATAGGACTTTCCGCTTTCCTTTGTTGAACTTCATGAGGTTCTCACTGGCCCATTTCTCCAGCCTGTTGATGTCACTCTGACAGCATAACCCTCCAGTGCATCAACCACTCCCAAACTCAAGATATTTGGACATCAGAAAATATTTAGTATTTTCTGGTGTAAATAAGCAGGAACCTGACAGGAAACTGGAAGTGTCCAAGCAGCAACAGAAGATGACTTGAAACATCAATTAATGATTTCTCTGCCAAAGGTACAATCTGTTCTTCAGCTTCTTTATCTTTGCTTTGAACCATCTGCAGTACATGACCTTTGACTGCTTTATGCTGCATTTTCAGATCTTGGCCACTCCTCATTTTAGAAGTCTAGAAAGCCAGGACTCTGGCTCAGAAAAACAAATATTAACTTTCAAAAAAGTTTTTTATTCTTTACTTGAAAAAAAA
Source organism: Jacana jacana (assembly GCA_013400555.1). Lineage (NCBI taxonomy): Eukaryota > Metazoa > Chordata > Aves > Charadriiformes > Jacanidae > Jacana > Jacana jacana. Next base: position 91,791 of record VZTM01039310.1, read on the forward strand.
CCCCATGATATTTCTAAATTCTTCATCTGGGAAAGCAAGACAGAAAACAAAACCAGAAAGAGATAACCCACCATGACATTGTGGATAAAATATTCTAAAATATTCACCTGATCCATAGGGGATCATGTGTCAGTTCCCACTTCTAACTGATTCAGGGCTGGGACCTCACTTCCCCATTGAGTGCCCTAGTGCACAGGTTACGGCTTTATGTTCTTTATTGGGAGCAATAAATAATGAAGAACAGCTTCAAAAGGAGGGACTGAGAAGGATTAACTACTCCTCATCGATCCAAAACAGTGGGGGATTTGCATATAATTCTTCAACACCTTCAGGACATTTACTTAGCATTTTCCTGTTGGTAAATTTGTGAAACTGTTGGGTTTTTTTTTCCCTTTTCTCACCCTGTGCCTTGCAGCTAAACAGGCTTTGCAACAAGGTTTTGTTTCAAATGACACATTTACATAAAAAGTTTAAAGTTTGACAGACTGCCATGTTCCAATAAAGAACGTTCTTACTGTAGAAAACCCTTATCAGAATTCCCTTTACCTTCTCTGCTGTATTTTTTTCTGTTGTGTCCATCTTTTTTTCTTTTTTTTTTGTTTTTCTAGAGAGCAAGAAAGGATATATTCACAAAGAGATTAAATTTGAAGAGCAGATTTTATGTGAAAGCAATTGAAGAGATCTGTTTTCAATTTTGAATTAAAAACAAACAAACAAACAAACAAACAAACAAAACCCCCAACCAAACACAAGACAAAACATAACAGATTACTTGGGGATTGTTATTTTGTCAAATTTGTCCTTAAGAGTTCTATCTTGACCAGGATAGGTGCAAGTACCGTTAGACCTATGGAGTCCTAGGCAAAGCCACAACTATTGTCATGTATATTCTTTTCTTTTGCATCTTTAATTCTCTGCTAGCTGTGTGCTTCTGGAAAAATATAAGGTCTAAAGCATTATATAATGTAATTTTAGAGAAAATGGAACTACTGAAGCATTTTGCTTGAACTGAGGAATCCCAATATTAGTCCCTTCTGGCTTTTGTCTTGCCTCCATGGTTACCTGTTGCAAGTACTTCAATGTGCTAACTTTAGAGAACGGAAGAGCAAAACAGTGACTTCAGCAAATATGCTAAATATTTTTCCATTAATTATCTACAAAGCTAATTCTTCTTGCCAAATCTATGAAGCAACTAAGCTTTTACACCATTCTGCCTGGTCACTGTACTGAATCTATCACCTCCTGCAGCCCCGGTTCCACTCTAGTTTTCTTCCACAAGATTCTTACAAAATCCAGGATTTAGAGATGACTGCCAAGTTTACTTTTATAGATTTCTCTAATTTACCTTCAGGACTGTACTGCAATTGCAAGAAAAAGCAGAAGAATCAGATAATGAAAAACCTAAGACTATGTAGTATAAATAATATTTTTGCTTCACTATAAACCACTTTTGGAAGAAAAATATCTTCTGGGGAATTAGGTATTCACCAGAAGAGACAGGTGCATTTATATGTCTCATGGGTAAACCCTTAAGAGACTTTTTGCATTATAATTTCAGAATGAATGAATAAATAAATAAATAAGAACGAGAGAAAAGGCGAGTGCCAATTTTCTGAAAAAATTCCCAAGACGGGATGAAACTCATTAGAATATGAGAGGTCTGTCAGAATAATAGCTGATATTCCATAACCCGCTAAAATATAGCTCAATATAAGGAAACAATAGTAAGGTAATAATAGAAATGCATTATTCCATTTAGACCAACAGTATCTTTGGGCTAGAGAAAAGAGTATATAAACCTTAACCGTGTTGTTCAGTCTTTTTATAAGTGAAGAATCATAGATCATAATGTTTTCTCTGTTTACAATTTTCATTATCTTCTTGTGTCTTTCTATAGCTGGTTTTATATTACGTAAAGACAAGATCTCACTAATAACATTGCATTACACACTAATTTCTAAAATTTTGCTAATCAATTGTAATATTCATTAGCAATATAGAATCATCATAGAATCATAGAATCATTTAGGTTAGAAGAGACCCCTGGGATCATCAAGTCCAACCATCAGCCCTACTCTACAAGTTCTCCCTTACACCAGATCCCTCAACACCACATCTAATCTACTCTTAAACACAGTCAGGGATGGTGACTCCACCACCTCCCTGGGCAGCTGATTCCACTGACTGACCACTCTCTCCGTGAAAAATTTTTTCCTAATGTCCAGCCTAAACCTACCCTGCTGCAGCTTGCAGCCATTCCCTCTTGTCCTGTCGCTCATTGCCCGTGAGAAGAGACCAGCACCAATATCTCTACAGTGCCCTTTCAAGAGTTGTAGAGAGTTGTAGATATCTTTGCACAAGACTCAAATCTACGCTGAAAGTCTGTGTCCAGCATTGAACAGTCACAGGGAATTGAACTCTGTCTAGTTTATGAGAAAAATGCACACTTTGGCAAGGCACACACACAAAGTAACGCAAGTTAGGTAAGACGGCACCTGGTGCTGGGTCCCTCGATACAAATTTCTGTGGATACTTAAATGGATCCTGGAGCAGAGAGTAAGACAGTTAAATACATTTTCGTTAATGTGCACATCAATTTAATTTTGTGATATTACCCTAAGCTCAAGGAAGCAAATCAGAGGCAACTGCTGGAGGAAACAAATAGAAGATAAATCAATGAGGACAATGCTGTTTGGTTCCAGCTAAAAGGATAAGATTTATGCTTCAGTGGGTTTGTCAGCAGCAACTGAAATAAGCCTTCCAATGAAAGACACACAAATTGCAGCTAGCCCCTATCTCTCCCACACTAGAGACTGCAAACTGAAAGGCAAGGAGTATTATAAATTACAGTGCAGATAAGACCCACATTGATTGTGGCTTTTTTTTTTCTTTTGTCTTTTTTTCTTTTTTCTCTCTTTTTTTTTTTATTTTTAATTTTTTGTATTAACACTTTACCTGCTCAATGAATCTAGATAACTTTTGTCTTAAAAAAGGTGGGGTTTACTTTCCTTAATCAATTGTTCTCAATCACAATTGCTTCTGTTTGGTTCTCTACACCTGTTAACAAATAACAATGACGTGTAGAGCAAGCAGCTGTGAATTTTTTTAAAATTTAACACCTTGAGGATAATTTTTTTTCTGTTGGTTTCTTTCTGAGAAAGTGTGATGCATCAACAAACCTAAATGGTGAGATTTGGAGTGTAGAAAATAAAATGTTAACCAGATGCACATTAGTAGTTTAGAGGTAACTACGTTCAAGTTAAAATCAAATTGGAATTTTACCATGGCACTTTGTTAGCATTTCTCTATAATGTGCTTTTGATTTCCATGTTACTAAGACTTTTAGGTATCACTGTCATATTATTGATGCTATATGTAATGTGCAATATGCAGGAGATTATGGAACAGGAACAGCCATAAGATGGTTAAGCTTGTCAGAATTCAGAGTTAAGTAATTTATATGTTCTTGCATAAATTGAATTGTTATTTTATGTCTGTTTCGTTTTGAAGAAATGATGTTGAGGGAAAAAGCAGCAGCCAGAAATAGCTTCAGCTTCACAATGGAAACACTTGGTTTACTCTTTGTGATGGATGCAAGTAAAGTTAAAGCCAGTTTTAAAGTTTTCTATTGACTTTCAGTTACAGACAAGTCAAATACCCGTACTTGCATTTTTCAGTTCACTGTATTATGTAAAATGAAGATTTTTTTTTTCCTGCCTCATGAAAGCAAAACTATTATTTCTGGAGATGGAAAAAGTTGAAAATGTTTTTCTTCATTTTACAAAGTGCATTCACTATAAAAAAGAGTGAAAGGATAGAAATGTATTATCATGGTATTTTAATGAGAAAGTACCCAAATACATGCTATTAATTGCAAAATTGATAGCATTTTTTACAGAATAAACTGAGGAAAATTATGTAAAATGGCTTATGTTGCCTTTGTGATTATCTTATACAGATATCTTCTGTACAAAGATAACATGGAAGTGCTTAGCCAGCCCCTGCAGGGTCACTTTGGATCCAGAGTTATAACTTTGCACATATAACTTTGCTTTTAAGCTGGGAGGATTCTGTCAAATAGCCTGATGATAGATATTGCATTCAGCCTGACTTTTTAATACTGCTTCTGGTGGAAAAGGCAACTGAGAGAATTTATTGAGAAGGGAAAACAACTCTAAGCTTATTGTGCAAAAACTGGCTGGTAGTAGGACAAGTAAATGGTGCAATTTAAAGAACTGGAAGGGTTATTTTGTTTATTTTCTTATTTTTTAATCAGCTGAGATACAAAGGAAAAAAAAGCCTCACATAATTACTTTCTTCAGAAAACAATTCAGTTTTATTAAAATTTATGATTGCTGCATAATCACAAGTGAATTAAAGACATCTCAAAGTAAAAGTCATCATGTCTTTTAACACACAGCTCAGTAATCTAGCCTTATGAAAAGAGACAGTGCAGTTGCTCCCCTGTTAATGATTCCAAACCATTATACCAGCTTCAACTTGAGTCCTCTAATGCCCAGGATCCTCTCCTGCTCCAGGTGTTCCTCCTAACATTTTTGCTGTCACTACAATTGCTGCAGGTACATGGCCTGGGGTTCCAATGCCAGAGCTGGCACTGTGGCCAGTGCTGCAGCTCTGGCAGCACGTGTATGGAGCACAGGAGTCCAATGGCACCCAACACATGGGAAGGTAGGTCAAGGCCCTCAGCTAGGCCCCATCACTCATGGAGATATCTGGAGATGACACACAAGTGTTTGAGGAGCTGGAAGTTGTACCTTCTTGCTTTTGGAGCACTCCCTAGGTGGAAGAGTTTCCAGTCCTGGCAGGTCCTCAGCATCTTTCTTCATTGTCATGAGTCTGAGGACTCTCTATTGGGTATGCATCAGAGAGCTGTGGATTAAGATTCACTGGAACTGGTTTTCTGTGGTGTATTTGAACAGGCATGTGATAAAATGAAATACCTCTGCCAGCTTGCATTGGAGTTGGTAGGGCTTTTGCTTTCCTGAGCACCAGGAATCTGAAAGAGTACTATGAGAGAACAGGCAATCATACCTCCTTTGAGTTGCCCTATTATGTCCATAATAATCTAATAGAACACAGCCTACACTAGTCTCTTGCCTTAGGAATCAGCATAGTACTTCCTGATAGATGGAGAAAGTCGATATTACACAATGTGAGTATCTGCCACTGGGATAAATCTATAATTAGGATATCCACTTATGGACGTTTTCCAAATACATCTAAACAGTTTTGCCAATTACTGGCATAATTGTAAATGAATCAGAATAAGCATCAGCAAATGAATCAAACTGGAAGTTGTACAGTTTGCCTTGCTAATTATATTGCTCATAAAATAGCTGACATGAGTTGTCTGTTACCTGCTGACTGGGGAATGCAGGGGGTTCTTTATGTTAGTATTGAACACTATTAATAAATAGGATATTTAAATAGAAAAATGTAAATAGCTTCACAGAGTGATCAAGAGTGGTTATTTTAATAGAATATTCCCATTCTAGTAGATTTGAAAACCAGGCGTTGGTGGGAACACCTTTGCAGTGTGTTATCAGAAAATACATATGCTTTTTTCCTTATTTCAAACTCTCTAAATCCTGTTCTAAAGAGCTTTTTCTTTTAGACTTCCAGCTACCAAAGCAAGTAAGTCATAGTGGGACAGGCAAGGAATATACATTTGGGCCTTTGTTGGCAATTTGTTTATACCCAGTTAAAATGAGATTCCTGAGATCTCTGTCATTTTACATCCTTCCACTCCTTAGCATATTTGACCTTTTTTAATGATTCGGGAATCATACAGACAAGTCTCTTAAGCAGCTATTTGCATTGTAGCTTTGCTGCGGTCATTTAGAAAGAAGCTGACAGGAAACATGCAATATTGACAGCTAATAATATCAGATTGATGTCATACTCATCAGAATAACCTTCATTTTGCAATTGACCCTTTTTCAAGGGCGTTAATACTTGACTAATATAATGAGCTGTGCCTGCTCCCCCACTGCCAGCTGGTTCAGTCCCACACAAGATGACAGCAGAGGCTGGTGAGGGGGAAGCAGCAGAAAGGAAGCAGAGACTAAAGCTCCTGCTGCCTCTCCTTTGGCGTTGCTTGCTTAGCTGTGCAGCTCAGCAGCAGCAGAAGTGCCTCGCAGATGCCTCTTCAATCAAGTATGCAAGTGTAGATGCGTCCTCTCCATTTCCAGGAGCTGGGGAAATCAACACATCTGTAACCCCTAGTAACAAAATTCCAGATGAAATAAGAAGCTTGTTAGCAACAATAAGGAGTGCCAGGCTCATCATTACCTCCTTTGCCTTCTGTAGTTTTATTTCTTCTCAAAAGATCTGGGATTATGGCATGCATGGAGTAAGAGCAGAGGTAGAAGTGGACACATCTCTCTGGATGGCTGCAAAATTTGGCTGGTTCAGAACAGGGAAAAAACAACCCTGCAAAACTGTGGGGTAGAAGACAGCTCACAGTCCAGTTTAATCACTGGAATTGTCCTGAAATAAATCTGGTCAATGGCTTTTTCCATTTTGTAGCTTTGAAAATAGAGAGGGGTATAGAGAAAGGGGTTCAGAAAGTTAAAGAAGAAAAAGAGGTTCAAATTAACTTATTATTTCACTTGCTAATGATGCATGCAAAAGTAAATGGAATTAAATTTGGTTCTTACATTCCATGGCCTATCTCAGATGTCTCACAAACACTGAATATAGCGAGATGATGGTGCTATTAGTTAGCTGTTTAGGAATATGTGCATGCTATAGCTCTTTTCACTCAGAGCTGGTTAGCATCTCTAATAGTGTGGAATTTTTCTTGAAGCCTTTGCTGTACAATCAGGTAATTTAGAGCAAAAAAGGTAGCATCTGAGAACCCTTGTGTTAGATCTCTCAGCTATACTTATCTACAAGAACCACCCAGTAAACCAAGTGTCTCCCTCATTTTTATATTTCATACGTCTGTTTTTTAACTCTTCAAATTTAAAACTGTCTTTAGCCTACTAACAGAGTTTCAGAAACACCCACACTCTTCAATATCATGCTTCAGAGAGTAAAATATCTGTAATCAAAGGTTTCCATTCTTGCTTATTTTCTTGTGCTTCTAAGCTAAGCTCTGCTCAGAGAAACCTGCATGTAAAGCATTTTGAGCAAAAATTTACATATCTTAAAATCCCTTCTTGGAATATCTGTTATGCTCATTTTTTAAACAGAGGCACACAGCTCCATCAGCTTGCTATGGCCATAATATAAATGCTTTTGTGGAGATTCTCCCTGCTCTGTGACACCTAGTGCCTCTGATGTCACTTACTGGAGAGCTATGATTGGAAAGTAAGCTGCAAAGTGGGAGAAACAAGAAACTAGAGATTAGGAGTTAGCATCCTAAAAGAAAAGGGGAGAAAACAGAAGTCAGACTCAGATAGAAGAGGCTGTGAAATAACTAATTTTGGACAGTATTTTGGACCACAGAATCGGTGGCAAAATTCTTGTTCTAGTTTGCAGTGGATTCTATATTTCCCTGCTTTTACATACCTGATCAGAGTGTCTTCATGACTACAAAATCATGACTACAAAAATATTCTGCTGCACTCTGTTCTATAAACTATGACCTTCTGCTGCTTAAAAGCTTTCACTTACCATACAGAATAAAATTAAGGAAGTTAAGTGCTACAGACAAACTGTTCTGCTAGAGATCATTTGAGAGATGAGCAAAGTGTGTATCCAAGATGATATTTAGAAACTCCCATTTACCTTTTGTTAGTGATGATAATGTATAAGAGCGGCTACCCATTATGATGATGTGATGTCTGTTGTGTGTTAGATGTTGCAATATTGGAGCAATGGCATTCAAAATCACTAGAATAGAGTTTGCAATTTATGTTTCTGGCTATAAAAAGACAAGGAAATTTCATCTTCTTCTACTCAAAAACATCAGAAGAAAACAAAATAAACAGAAAAAAAATGGAAAGAATAGGTCTAAAGAAAAGTTGCTTGAGAAAAGTATGAGAAAGACAATAAAGGATTTTCCAGGGGACAAATTGAAGATAGTAGAGAGGCTTGTGAAGAAAATGAAAACCTGTTAAGAGAGAAAATTTTTGAGCGGTAAAGGCTAGGGTGAGTAGGGGAGAGGCAGAACCCAAAATAATAATAGAGACAAAGTGATACAGAAAAGTGCTGAACTGAAGAGGAATGCAAAGTGTCACTGAATGGAAAAGGAAAAGGGACTGTGAATGTCTCAGTGAAGGAAAGGGTGCCAAACTGAGGTAAAAGGAATGAAACATATTGGGATTTCTGGAAAGAGAATAGGAGAGGAAATTAAAAGTGGCAGATGGAATAGGAAAGAAACAGGGGAAATCAATTGTGAATGCTGTCTTGGAAGAATTCTGCCAGTATGAATGGTTGGGGAGGTGGGGTATTTCTGAAGGGATGATTTTTAGGACATAGCAGTTCTGAGACAAAATTATGGAAGCAAAGTAAAAGTATTGAAGAAATATATCATCCTCGGCTGTTTCTTACAGTTCTCATCATTTCTTCCTGCCACTTGGCATCATTTTCAGTTAGCGATCCTTTTAACCAAAATCTCTCAATTGCTTCCCTTCTTCTTTGTAAATCACCAACAATCTTCTTTCTTCCTACCAGCCCTCTCCCTCAGCTCCTATTGGCTTACGGAGACAGGGTTTGTCCATCCCTTACAGGTTAGGCTGTGTTGAGAGACAATGCTCTTCTTTGTACTACCTCAAGGCAGTAACCTCAAGGCAATGTAACTTCATTGGTAATATGCTCTGCCATGAACACCACCTGGCATTGTGGAGGAAGAAGACAACCAACCCATGGCCATCTACGAAAGTACGATCTGCTGGATCCAGCATTGGCTGGAAGGACAATCCCAAAGGGTGGTGCTCAATGGAGTTAAATCCAGCTGGCGGCCGGTCACAAGTGGTGTTCCTCAGGGCTCAGTATTGGGGCCTTTCCTTTTTAATATTTTCATTGATGATATAGATAAGGACATAGAAAACACCATTAGTAAGTTTGCAGATGACACTAAGTTGGGTGGGAGTGTTGATCTGCTTGAGGACAGGGATGCTCTACNGAGAGGCCTGGAGAATAAGGCTTATGAGGATCGATTGAGGGAGTTGGGGTTGTTTAGTTTGAGGAAGAGGAGGCTGAGGGGAGACCTCATCACTCTCTACAACTGCTTGAAAGGGCACTGTAGAGATATTGGTGCTGGTCTCTTCTCACAGGCAATGAGCGACAGGACAAGAGGGAATGGCTGCAAGCTGCAGCAGGGTAGGGTTAGGCTGGACATTAGGAAAAAATTTTTCACGGAGAGAGTGGTCAGTCAGTGGAATGGGCTGCCCAGGGAGGTGGTGGAGTCAGCTTCCCTGACTGTGTTTAAGAGTAGATTAGATGTGGTGTTGAGGGATCTGGTGTAGGGGAGAACTTGTAGAGTAGGGCTGATGGTTGGACTTGATGATCCCAGGGGTCTCTTCCAACCTAAATGATTCTATGATTCTATGATTCTCTTCTACTCTCCCCTACCACTGCCTACCCATCAGATCTCTTTGCTTCCCACCACTCAGTAAATGATGAAAACATGCAGCCACAGTGCACAGCACAGCAACTTGCAGTACTACTCCCTTTTGCTGCCATGCTCTCAATCCAGAGAGACAAAAGTGCTAAGCAATGAGCACCATTCACTTTAGCCTGCACATAGTTGAAGTGCGTAAAGGAGAAGTGAGAATTTTGATCATGGAAGAATACTTTCTCCTGCCCTATCTCTGGTTTGTGCTGGAGAAAAGCCCCTGTAGCCTACATTCCTACTTCCTACAGTTTTGCACTGTGTTCCTAGTCCTTCAGAACATATTAAGTGTGAACTGCAATGCAAAGGACGTCTTACTTCATCCCATTTGCCATTTCGATTTACTGACATCTTCTGCATAAGGGATGGTTACACCAAATCTTTTGCTTCACTTTTTCATAACTGTAGTTAATATTTTGAGCTAAAACTGAAGATATCAAACATATACTGGTAGTAAAAGAACAAAGATTGCATTTTCTTTTACTGTGTATGCACAGAGAAAACCTTTTATTCAATATACTTTAAATACAGTAGTTACAGAGTCAGGCTGATAAAAGCAATTTCATATACAACTTAAATCCATAGATTTTTGTTTTTAACTATTTTTTTGTAACCTAGTGAAAGTAAAGTAGTACTGGCTTCAGCTCAACTGGACATTCCATGTAGTGTTTCTGAAAGATATGGAAATAGAAGCCTGATACCAGTTAGCCATCAGAGCCGAGTCAAAACAGAGCCTGCAGAAAACTGAGAGTATTTTTAAACTCCTTACCGCAGCCTAAATTCCATTAGTATGAGACTTGGAAGGACACATCTGTTATTCTTTAAGGAAATAAAGCAGTTGGCTGGCCTCCTAGCTCTCGAACAAAGTGTTCAGGGCTCACATGGCAACACTGTGCTGCATATAAGGAATCTGTTTAATTTAAATTATTTTTCCAAAAGAAAAAAAAAAAAAAAAAAAAAAAGAAAGGAAGGAGTAATGATTGAGAAGGATCTGTGAAAGATCTGCAATACCTTGGGGTTTTTGCAAAATTTATCTCTGTAGGTTGGTTCATCCATCACCTAGACTTACTGGAAACAGCACAAATATGTGGATGTACTGTAGATCAAAAGTGAAATGCCTGGAGATTAGTCTAGCTTCCTGTTTTACTGTCTTGAATATAAATGGAGAGTTTACAGAACAGGTGTGAAGAAAGCTCTGAGTTCAGACTATTCACAAGAAACTGATTCAAAATATCAGCCAGGCTTTTCTTTTCTGAACGACCTTTCTGTTGGGTTGCACACATTGAAAAGAAGAATGAGGGCTTCCCTGCATGAGATTTTGGTGTATAAATCTGAGTCTAAAGATTTTATAAGACTCACGTTTGTGTGAGTAGGGTAGAAAAAATGAAGAGTGGAAGACAGAGCAAAAGAGTAATGTCTGTAGAGACAAAACAAGGGTTAAGTGAAACCAGATGCACTTATCAGAAAAATCATAGAAACACAAGGTTGGAAAGGACCTACAAGATCATCTAGTCCAACCATCCTCCTGTCACCAATATTACCCACTAAGCTACTAAATCCTTTCTTGTAGCACCTTGTCCAGGAGCTTCTTGAACACCGCCAAGGATGGTGACTCCATCACCTCCCTGGGCAGGCCATTCCAGTATCTGACCACTTTTGGGGAGAAAAAGATTTTCCTGACATCTAATCTAAATCTCTCCTGACACAACTTGTGGCCATTCCCTCAAGTCCTACCACTAGTTCTCTGGGAGAGGAAGCTGACCCCCTCCTCTTCACAACCTCCCTTCATGAGGTTGTATAGTGCAAGGAGGTCTCCCCTGAGCCTCCTCTTCTCCTGACTCCAGCTCCCTCAGCTGTTCTTCATAAGACTTGTGCTCCAAACCCCTCACAAGTTTTGCTGCCCTTCTCTGGACACATTCCAGGGCCCCAATGTCTTTCTTGTAGCAAGGGACACAAAACTAAACACAGCACTCAAGGTGTGACCTCACTGGAGCTGAGTACAGTGAGATGATCACCTCCCTGCTCCTGCTGCTACACTAGTCCTGATGCAGGTCAGGATGCCATTTGCCTTCTTGGCCACCTGGGCACACTGTTGACTCATGTTCAGCCGAGCACTGACCAACACTCCCAGGTCCTTTTCTCCTTCACAGTCTTCTAGCCACTCTGTCCCAAGCCTATAGCGTTGCATGGGGTTATTGTGGCCAAAATGCAGGACCTGGCACTTGGTCTTGTTGAATCTCATCCCATTCACCTCAGCCCAGCAATCCAGCCTATCCAAATCCCTCTGAAGGGCCTCCCTACCCTCAGGCAGATCGACAGTACCTCCCAACCTGGTGTCATCTGCAAACTTACTCAGGATACACCCAATCCCCTCATCTAGGTAATCAATAAAGATATTAAACAAGATAGGACCCAGTACTGACCCCTGGGAGACACCACTTGTAATGGGTCGCCAGCTGGACTTAACTCCATTAATCACTATCTACTAGGCACAGACCTCCAGCCAGTTCTTTACCCAGAGAAGAGTGTACACATCCAGGCCACGGCAGCCAGTTTCTCCAGGAGAATACTGTGGGAGACTGTGTTAAAGGCTTTGATGAAGCCTAGTTGGACTACATCAACAGCCTTTCCCTCATCTACCAGTCTTGTTACACGGTCATAGAAAGAGATTAGGTTGGACTTGAAGCCATCCATTAAGTACTGTACCAAGAAAACCACAGAAACAAATTATAGACAAAGTTCACATTCACTCTTTAGGTGAAGGAATTCATGTCCTCACATCTAAATGGCATCATCTCAGGCTGAGATAGGGGCCATGGACATATGTGTTTAGTTATGTTACATAGAGACGTGCAGTGGGTTAGTAAAGTTCGAAAAATTGCAAGGAATATTTAAAAGAAATATACAGAGGAAAGGTTTTGTGATTGGGTGAGTAAATTTTATCCACTGCACTCAAACCCCTTCAGTACTCAAGTTTTATGATATTGTCATAACCGATACAATCTGTAAATGAAAAATAGAAAGGCTAAATGGGGGAAACAGTCATATCAGCTGTCCTAGTTTATAATGTAAAACCTAACTTGAATCCTCTAATCCTTAAAACCATTTTCATTAACTTATTATGAAGCATAGCATTTCCATGGCTTTGTCTTGTTAGTTACTAGAGTTGGTAGGCAAACCAAATCTACAAATGCAAACTGAAAGCTTGAATTTGTTGTTTGTGGGTTTCTTTTTTTCTGTTAGCTTTTGTATAACTAGGCTCATTGAAGATACCAGGTTTCTGTTTCTAAAGATTCCTCTTCACAGTTTTCTGATTTCTTTTTCTTAAAGAGAAAAAAGAGGAAAAAAATGCTAGAAATGTGGAAGTACTTAAGAAGACGAGCTGTTCCCAGTGCTACAGAAAAAGAATAGCAGCAGAGCTTTTGTGAGACTTGGAAAGACCTAGAGTAACCTGGCTGAGGCACTCCTGAGGAAACATTATCTTCGTGTCTGGTCACCCTTTCCTAGGGTGGATAACTTTATTGATATTTTATGGTTTTGCTTCCTTTGTTTCATTCAAAGGACTTAAAAAAATCACAAGAGTGTTGTTCTCTGGCCAGCCAAGTTCCAGATGCCTTGTAACACATGCTGGTTATGGAAGTACTTCAAATACTACTTCAAGTAAAACCCTCCATTTATAAAAAAGCGCTATAATCATACATTTAGGAACATATGTTTAAACTGGCTTCATCTATTTTAAGCAGAACAAAAGCCCACTGAAAAGTTTCAAGAGAGATTACACCATTTTGAATGGAGACACTAATAGAGGCTTTTCGGGTAAGAACCCTGTGATTTAAAGTTGAAAATTGAAATAACTACATTATGGAAAAGTGATATTTCAGCATGTATAGGCTTAAGGATGATTGCCAGGAGATTGTATGTCAACTCTGCCAGTGATTTGCTGTATAATCTGAAATTAAGAGGGATAAAGTTTCTAGGAAAAAATAATTTGCATTAGGCTAAATGAGGTAGAAAAAAATTGGACAAACTTTCAGGCCTCTCAGGCCTTTCAGTCACTGAAAATTTCTGCTCCACTTTTGTCTCTCTGTATGTTAATATATAAGCTGATCCAGCTTAATGTACTGGCTGAGTTCTGCTGCTGAGAAACACAATCACGCTTCTGCGCTCCTGGGAAACACTTCAGCACCAGTTCAGCAGGAGTATTGAACTATGCCAGGCTTCGTGTTTACAACTGATTCTGGTCCAAGGAATTGTACACATATTCAGAGTACTCCCGTGCATCAGAGTGTGCAAGCTATAATTTTAGAGTGCAATTGCAGAGATGCAAGTCTGCCTTCAAGCCCAAAACTCTGCTCAGGTGGTTCCAGTCAGCACCATTCACGTTCTAGACCATTTCCCTGCACAGTACTCAAGATATTGCCCACTGTATGCCAGGGGAAAAGTCATTAAATGGTTTGGATTTAATTTCACTTCCCATGTTTACAAGTGGATGAATGAGAAGCAGTATATAGGGAATGAGGGACAAGGGGCAGTGGCTTCAAGCTGGAGAAGAGCAGATTTAGATTGGATATTAGAAAGAGGTTCTTTACTATGAGGGTGGTGGACCACTGGAGCAAGTTGCCCAGGGAGGTGGTTGAGGCCCCTTGCCTGGAGATATTCAAGGTGAGGCTCGATGAGGCCCTGGGCAACCTGGAGTAGTTGGGAGTGTCCCTGCTGACTGCGGTGAGGTCAGAATAGATGACCCTAGGGGTCTCTTCCAACCTGGACCATTCTATGATTCTATAAAAATCTTGAGAACCTTTGAATCACTTCATTAAATTGTTCTACATAGGGGGATTTTATTGTTTAGGAGGAGATGAATAAGCACTTGCTCGAAACATATAGAATCATTGACCTTCAAGGTCAGCAGACCTGGTGGTGGTGCACAGCATAATTACTTGGCAAACAGTAGATAGAGAATGAATCAAATGCCATCAATGTATTTCTCATCTTCAAACTCATCTTCTGGGCCTCACAGAGGAACAGGAACAGTGTCACTGAGGACAAAATAACATCAACCTAATAATATTTCCTCTCTTGCATTTGTTTCCTCCATCTGCTCCCATTTCTTGGGTGCGTTTAATTTCAGCAATATTTAGTGGATTCATCCAGACTGCAAGCCTCTTACAACTTCGATTTTCAGCAGTATAATAGAAACTCTGAATGGTTTGTTATGATTCTCATGTGAATGTTAACCTGAACAGTAACAAAAATGAACTCTGCTAACATTGCATGAACTGGCCCTTGTCTTTTATGCTCAACAGTGGAGACAGAGGAGACTGTGTTCAAAGAGCCACTAGTCTAGAGGAGAGCACTTTCTCTCATCCTCAAGCCTGTAGATTCTCGCATAGCCTGAGTGTGATTTCTTGACTTCGTGTTAGTGTGCTACCATGAAAAAGCAGGCTCACTTCATTGGCTTCCCCTTAGAAGGAGACTATTCTTCCATTCTTCAACAGAAATTTTTGCATCAATGATTTTAATATTTTGCATTTTGCATTTAAACTAAGATGTTTACAAGTGGTATTTCTTGCAGGTAATAATCCTATCGTAGTTCTCATAGGTTTTGACCACAGAATTTGCCTTGAATCTAAGACGTATTTGGCAAAGCAGAAAGAGATGGAGAGTATGGCAAACAGAAGGCAGGGATTGATATAGTTAGGTAATCATATAAGGATTAACTATTTTCCCATAAGCTTGTGGAGTCTACTGAATCAAGATCTTATTCGCTAATGTATATTTCCATGTTTAAATAAAATGTAAAAGCACAAAAGGAGGAGTGGACTCTGTAACTTGAGCTCTCATTTGAACTGTGAGAGAACAGGCAGGAATTTTAAACTGTCTTCCACATACCAATTGCATCGTTTGATCACTAGTTTACTGGTTATTTTGACAAATTCCTGTATAGCAAAATACTCTGTCCTGAAGCATCTCTCTCACCCTTTCTCATTGACACTGTTTTCACAGAATCATAGAATGGTTCAAATTAGAAGGGACCTTAAAGTTCCTTTAGTTCCAACCCCCTGCTATGGGCAGGGGCACCTCCCACTAGACCAAGTTGCTCAAAGACCCATCCAGCCTGGCCTTGAAAGCTTTCAGGGAGGGTGCATCCACAACTTTCCAATCCTTTATTTGTAGTGGATTTGAGAAACCGTCATTTTCCCACTGCAGAGAAGCTTCCTGGCAAATAAAGTTCCCATTCCCCCCTCCATGACACTTTTATTACTTCTTTAATTCATTTGCACTCTAGTAGATGAAATTTGGCTCTAGAGTTGAGGACTACTCTTCTGCTTCTTCCTCTCCATCCTTCCGTTTCCCAAAGAGCAATATGGAGACTTCTCCCACCTTTACAAAGTGCCTTGAGATGCGTTGCTGGTGATTTTGTCATGAAGGTTAGTTCCACAGCCACCTTCTTCTCTCCCCATTGCTGTGATTCATATCTCTGTTTGCACAAACATAAACTCTTTTTTGTGCTTCGAACCATTTGTTCCAGGTCTCTGAATTCATTCACAGCCACTTAATTTCTATATTTTATTATCAAAGATCTTGTCTCACACTGTTGAAGAAATGTGATTACACCTCTAAAATGTTTTTTCAGAAACTAACCTCTGTGTTTATAGCTAATCAAAACAGAACATAATCAGCTCAGTTTGCTTTTGA
Source organism: Jacana jacana (assembly GCA_013400555.1). Taxonomy (NCBI): domain Eukaryota; kingdom Metazoa; phylum Chordata; class Aves; order Charadriiformes; family Jacanidae; genus Jacana; species Jacana jacana. The sequence continues at coordinate 108,070 of VZTM01039310.1, forward strand.
CAGATGTTTAAAGCAATTTTATGCTACATAGCTTCCTTGTGTCTGGTTTCTGCACTGCCAGGATACATTAGTTACAATTTAGGTTCACTGAATATGGGGTGGATTGTTTGCCACTTGATAATTGTCTTCTATACAGTACTACTCCTTTACTTTCAGCATTTGCATTTTGATTTTAATTTTTTGCAATGTGGTGGTCTGACAAATGAAAAGTTAAGTCCTCTGCTTGTGAACTGAGACAAGCACACTAACTTCCTCTACTGCCTTACTAAAGTGCCTTAACACTAACATGGCTCCAGTTGCCAAATTAAAATATCCTTGAGGATATGCTTAGCTTTAAACAAGCCTCATTATATGTCTTGAAATCAATTACACTAATTCTCCTCTAAATGAAATACTTGAAGCAAACTGATGCTCTACTGCCCACTCCTGGACATAAGAAAGTAATTCATCCTCAAAATCTGTTCAGCTCCTGACTTCTCTCCTGAATGTTTGCAGTTGACTCTGAGGCAGACAGTTATTTCACTATGAGCTAGAGTCCACTGGATAGTCATGATCTGCTTTCAGATTCTGGACTGGATTTAAGACAGTTTTTATTAAGGCTCAGTATATCCCCACTGATGCTTGAATTTCCCTTTTCCTCCTTACTATTGGCCGTTATTATGAATGTCAACATTCCTGATCTTCATCACGCAACAAGTAACATGAAAGGAAAGTATATAACATGCCTTACACCTTGTAATTGCCCTAGTAAAATTGTCTTTCCTCTCAAGCTTGCATGTCAAAGAATTAAGCATAAACTGAAACATACCACGAAGAAGGAACCTTTAAGAAATGCAACTTTGCTTATTATACAAAAAAGCATTATTAAAATAAAATGTAATGTCTTGAAAGGGAATGGAAACATAGTTACTGTCCTTAACATAGTATTTAAATAATTCACTCCCCGCGTGAGAATAAAGGTTATTTGAAACAGATGTTGTAATACACGGAGTACATTCTCTTGTCCCCACTACCAGCTTTAGAGACAACATGATGGTTAATAGTGTTTTAGGTCTAAGGCAGTTCTTTACATTATTTGTCCCTCTCCCCTTTGGGGCTTCAAAAGGATGGTGCCAATTATTGTTTTAGGAGTATTCACCATGGGTTGATAAACTAACAAAATAATTATTACAAATGAGAGCATAAAAAATAAAATCGTGACTATATCAAAGTGAAAATTTTCAGGAGGATAGACTTCAATGCACCATGAGACCTATAGCCACCTGCTGTAATGCAGGGGAGAAAGAAATCTCATCAATTCAGGGAAGGCATACACAATCATAAACAATCTCGGTACCATTGTTCTTGCTCTTACAGCTTTTTAATGCTCTTTACAAATGCCGAGATTTAGATCTTCCCTGTTCACTTGGGGACAGTGTCTATCCCAGGGATACACCAGTTAATTTTCAGCTTGCTCTCTGTCTCTGTTTAGGACCTTCTTCATAAATTCTTCCAGGACAAATCCATGGTGGGTGCTTCCCCAAAGCAGCACAGATGCAAACTAGTTGTTGATATTCTTTTATTTCTCAGTATAGACATGTCCTTGGAGTTCCTTGGTGGCAATTCCTTTCTGTCCTTTCCTGGTCCCTTTCCCCCACTTCAAAGGCATCCGCAGAATTTTGTTCTTTGGTGCCCAACGATATTGGCGGTAGCTGGGAATTGAATTGTTTCTGATCGTATCAGCAGCAAGCATTCACACTTGGGAGAAGCGCTCATCTGATTTGTATGTGATCTGTTTCCCTAGAAAAGCTCTACAGTCCCAGCACTGCACAGTACTGGCGCACGCCACAAGCATGAATATGCAACAGCACTATTATTCAAGAATCACAGTTAATGGTAATAGCATTTTTTCCCCCAAAATTAATCAGGAAATATGTAAGTCAGCATATTTAAATAATGCATTGAAATCAGAGCACAGCATGAATAATATTTAAATTAAATCTGACAACATAAGAAATATGAAAAAGAGTATTCACTGTAATGGAAATAAGGAATTTTCAAAACCACATTTTCTGAAGGAGGAAATAATTAAAAGACCTATTTCAGTAAGATAATTTATGGAATCACCTTATCAGCAAATAAAAAGTGTAGTTAGACTAAATGAGGCCTCCATAAAATGAAAAAGAGAATAAATGAAAGCAAACTGGATATATATATTGCTACGCAGGAAGGCACAGAGGGTATAACAGGCAGACTGGTCTCATGAAAGCCATCTCATGTCTTGTCGCTGAAACCTGTGTTTCACCAAAAGCACTTTAATGAAAAAAGCCTTTTAAAAATGTGTTTATAAACTTAAGCACATCTCAGACCTAGCAGCTGAATAACGAGGATCTCAAGTGCTCATTTCTGAATGGTGGAACTCACAATGGGGGTGTACATAAAAGCAAATGCCTGAAAAATATTCGCTTTGCATTACAGTAGCTTGCTTTGGATTAGAGATAAGGAATGCACATAGGAGAAAGTATTTGTTGGTTTGTATTTCACTGCTGCCATTGAAATATTCTCAGAGTACCTGAATTTTGCGCATCATAAGCAAAAATCTAGACTGCAGAGAAGTACCAGAGCCTTGGTCAGCTCTGCTCTGTCTTTAATAATGTTTAATACTTTTGAAAGTCCAGATGCCAATGATCTCCCTCTCTTTTCTGATGTGGTACAGCCAGTTATGTCTTATATTTAACTAATTGGCATGGCTTTGGGCCACAGTGTTTCACTCTGTTGAATAAAAAGAATCCTTTACATTGATCAAGAGTATCTTTATCGGTGTTGTTCCTAAGTCCAGTCAGAAACGCTCCTCAGTGGTTTAGTGTGTTTCCTGACCTTGTGTGTCTTTTCTGGCCTTGTGTGTCTTTTCTGATCTTGTGTGTCTTCTGGACCTACACACAGGGAACTTTTAAAAATCTCTTTTTTATATATACATTTTCATGCACAAATTCTCCATCACCTGTTGCAATACAAATATGGGGGTTTTTGGCTCTTAGCAGTAATTGTGAATAGTGATTGATTCCTTTCATTCTGCTGTTCAAGCTTACATAAATACCAAGATGTGACCATAGGGATGAGGAAGGTGTCACCACAGCTTCATTCTGACACATGAGAGGGTGGTGGGGAAGTAACAGTTCTTTCACTCCAATAACTCAATTGGCTCAATTAAACCAATCGCTGGTCGTAGACAAAGGCACTCTGAACTCACAGATGGGAACAACGCCATGCTCGCAGATGGGCATCGGCATCCAGCACCAAGGAACATTATACTATTACTGAATATCCGTGTTGTCGCCTGGCCAGAAATGTCAAAAAAACAGGTGCTGATCCTAATCTTCTATGCCCACAATACAAGGGAATGCACCAGCAGTCATTAATCCAACATCCGTCTGGATTAATTTTCAGAAGTCCCTGGGGGAAAAATAAGGAGAATTTAATCAGTAAGTTTAAAAGAAGCTGAGTCTTTTGTATCGCAGTTCTACATTTAGAAATCTTAGAAGAAAAAGATTCTTTGAAATCTGATCTCAGTGGCATCTTCTTGATTTCATAAGAACATGAGAAAAATATTCTAGGAAAACAACAGTTGTCCTGAAACCAGTGATCTTATTACTGTAGGATTCTGAATATTTTAATAGGAACAGAGACTACATATCGCCAAAGACAACCCTGCTTTTATCACTACCAGATTTACAAATTTAATCATACTGTAGGGGACACTGAAGAAAGAAGAAATTTGTTAGGAACAGAGGCATGAAAAAAAAGCAGGAATTAATTAAGTTGTTCTTTAAGGGAATTGTCAAGATAGTAAAAAAAATCATAGATTTGGTTGGAAGACTGAAGTCATTGGGAGAGTGCAGCTTGGAGTTGTGTTCCAAAGACTGCACACCTCTAATACCAATGTATTTTCAATGGCTTTAAAAGGCATAGGCAGGTTGGGGCTCATTTTCTCACTGAGGTCTGTCTTCAGTCTTACCTACTGCAGAAACAGCTGTGTAATTAAAGAGGAAGGGGCTTACAGTAGTATGACCACTTTGGGAAAGGGGTCTGAGCTGTTGTATTCCTTCAAGTTAGGAAAGGACAAGAAAAATGGTAGAAACTAAAATCGTAGAGTCATAGAATTGTCTAGGTTGGAAGGGACATTTGAGATCATCTAGTCCAACCATCAACCTAACTCTGATAAAAACCAACAACTCATCACTAAATAATGTCATTAAGCACTATGTCTACATGTCTTGTCAGGGATGGTGCCTTGACCACTTCCCTGGGTAGCCCATTTCAACACTTGATAACCATTTCAGTGTAAAAAATTTTCCTGATATTCAATCTAAACCTCCCCTGGTGCAACTTGAAGCCGTTTCCTCTTGTCCTATCACCTGTGACTTGGGAGAAGAGACCAAACTCCACCTCTCTACAACCTCCTTTCAGGCAGTTGTAGAGAGTGAATAGGTCTTCTCTCAGTCTCCTTTCCTCCAGGTTGAACAACCCCAGCTCACTCAGCCTCTCATAAGACTTGTGCTCCAGACCCTTGACTAACTTCATTGTCTTTCTCTGGACCTGCTCCAGCACCTCAATGTCTTTTTTGTAAGTGAAGGATTCAAAACTGGACACAGTACTTAAGATGGGGCCTTACTGATTCCGAGTAGAGGGAGACGATCACCTCTTGAGTCCTACTCACTATGCTGTTCCTGATATAGGCCAGGATGCTGTTGGCCACCTTGGCCACCTTGGCACATTGTTGGCTCATTTTCAGCCAGCTGTCGATCAACACCCCCAGGTTCTTTTCTGCCCGGGGGCTCTCCAGCTGACCCAGCAAGAGCTGGCACTTGGCCTTATTGAACCTCAGCCCACTGATCCAGCCTGTCCAAATCTCTGCAAGACCTTTCTACCCTCAACCAGGTCAACACTCCCACCTAGTTTAGTGTCATCTGCAAACTTACTGAGGGTGCACACGATCCCCTTGTTCAGATCATTCATAAAGTTGTTAAAGAGAACTGGCCCAAATACTGAGCCCTGGGGGACACCACTCATGACCAGCTGCCGACTAGTTTTAATTCCATTCACCTCCATTCTCTGGACCTTGCCCTCCAGACAGTTCTTAACCCAGCAGAGAGTATTTCCATCCCAGCCATGGGCAGCCAGTTTCTCCAGGAGAATGGTGTGGGACACTGTTTCAAAGGCCTTACTAAATTCCAGGTAAATAACATTCATTGTCTTTCCCTCATTAAAAAAGTGTGAAGGAATAAAGAGAAGTTGAAAAATATAAAAGCAGTGTATAGGAAAAGCTTGAGAACCTCTGAATCATTTCATTGCATTGCACTGATGAATAAGCACTCACTCAAAATATAGAATGATCAACTTCTGAGGTCAGCAGACCTGGTGGTGGTGCACAGCTTAACTACTTATAACCAACCATCAGTGAGACTTAGAAAGGCTAGAGAATTGGGTGGAGGGGAACCTGATGAAATTCAACAAGGGCAAGTGTAGAGTCCTGCACCTAAGCATGAATAACCCCATGCACAAGTACAGGTTAGGGACTGAACTGCTGTAAAACTGCTCTGTGGAAAAAGACCTGGGAGTCCTGGTGAACAACAGGATGTCCATGAGGCAGCAATGTGCTTTTCTGGCCAAGATAGCTAATGGTCTCCTGGGGTACATTAGAAAAGTATGGCCAGCAGGTCAAGGGTGGTCATCTTCCCCTGCTACCCTGTCCTGGTGAGGCTGTATCTGGAATACTGTTCTGGGGAGTTCTGGGCTCCCCAGTTCAAGAAAGACAAGGACGGAGGCAGTCCAGTGGAGGGCTACAAAGATGATCAAAGTAATGGAGCACTTTACTTATGAGGAAAGGCTGAGACACCTGGGGCTGTTTAATGTGGAGAAGAAAAGATTAGACTGAGAGGGGATCTCATCAATGCCTAGAAATATCTAAAGGGCGGGTGTCAAAAGGATGGGGTCAAGCTCTTCTCAGTGGTGCCAGTGACAGGAGAAGGTGCAAAGGGCACAAGATATAACACAGGAAATTCCAACTGAACATGAGGAAAAAAACTTTACTTAGCAAATAGCAGAAATAAAATTAATCAAATGCCATCAATGTATTTTTTGCCTTCAAACTCTGCTTCTGGTCCTCATAGAGGAACAGAAATGGTGTTACTGAGGACAAAATAGCATCAACCTAATATTTCCTCTCTTGCATTTGCTTCCTCCATCTGCTCCCATTTCCTGGGTGACAGTTTCATCTCAGCAATGTTTAGTTGTAGATCCATCCCAACAGCATTTGTGTTTGAATGTTAACCTCAGGAGCAGCAAAAATTTCCTGTCTGTTAGCATAACATGGACTGTGCCTTGTCCTTTATGTTCAATAGCAGGGAGAGAGAAGGTTGTGTTCAAATAACCACTAGTCTAGAGGAGAGCTTTTTCTCTCACACATGAGCCAGTTATTCCTCATATAGGCTGACTGTGCTTCCTTGACTTCATGTTAATGTGCTACCAGGAAAAAGCTGGCTTGGCTGCCTGGCTTCTCCCTTAGAAACTGTTCTCTTATTCTTCAAAAGATACTTTGCTTTGTGGAAGAAGGAAATGGTATTCAGGAAATCTGAAAGTTAATGAACAAGAAAGGAAACAGGAGGAATATTGGAAAGCATGGTTTTTGTGAAGGACAAAAGGAGTCTTTTACTTCACCTCATCCAGTCTCTTAAATCTCATATCATGTCACTCACTATCAAGTTTACTTTCCTTTGACTAGACAAGAAAGTTAATGGTACCTCATTCTGCAGAGGAGAAGCAAAAAAAGAGTTGTGTTTGTTCAGTTTGTGGATCTGTTTTATGATTCAGATGTATGAAATCTTCTATGGCTATATCAGCCTTCATGGGAATTGGATAGACACTGACATTGTTTTACTCTGAACTGATATTTCTATATTTTGCAGATCTAAGAGCCCACATTGCTGCTCTTACAGACCTTTTTCTTTCTTCCACCATGATTATAATCATGAGCCTAACCCCTGTCTTTGGATTTTGGTCTTTTAGGAAAGCAGTTTTTCCCTTGGACATAAAAACAAAAGTTCTACAGTACCTCAAATTAGTTACCTTGGTTTAACTGGACTCCTTATAAATTTTCATGCTGACCTGTATCTAAAGCAGGAAGAAAACGCATGCTTTTGACATTTTGAAAAGTCTTAGCCATTTGAACTTCTTAATTCTTCAGAGAATTCACTAACAGCAAGAGGAATTACAGCCCATGTTCTTCTAGACATAAGCAAGGTATCAGGTGTAAAATGTCAGTTCTAGTAAGGAGATATAGACAGTGTCCTGCCAGTCTCTTTGAACAGAAATTCAACATTTTCTTTCTGTTAGTAAACATTCTGCTTGTCTAGTTTTTACATCACTGAAAATCCCCTGAAGGCAAACAAACACCTTGACATAGCGCCTAAGGGTTTGGATCCAGAACTTAATACAGCAAATGTCTTTGATTTGGACACTTCATGAGATGTTAGTTACTTTAGTAGAAAGCTGAGATGTGGTAAAATTTACTAAAAATTTGCTGAAAAGGTTTTATTTCCACCTATAACTGTTATTTAATTCACAAAAAAATGGTATTTGGATATAGTATGAGAAGATTAAGTTTATTTCAAAATGAAAATTAACCATGATGTTGGGTCCAAAGAGAAAAAAGTGGTCAATTGTTTTTTTATCTAAATACATTCAATTTTGAAAACAAGTTGGATTTTTTCTGACAAAAATACAAACCAATAAATATTTGATACAAAAAAGGCTGTAAAAACCACATCACTTGGAAAAAATTGTAGTCCGCGAATAGGGAAATTATAATAGGACATAAGTTTCTTAAAGAAATTGCATCAACAGTGATATGGAAGTTATGGAAAACCATTGTCATTTGAAGGACAGCAGGCTATAAAATTGTACTATTTATCTGGGCTACTTCATTTTGTGTGCAGCTACTAGTCTTTTCCTCCTGTGTTTTGAAAAAATAAATTCTATTGTTAGCTAATCAACTTTTATAACATCTCGATTGTTTTTATTGTCTTTTTTTAATGCAAGTAGATTTTATTATTAAACAACAGCAGTTACTGAAGTAAAACAGCAGTTTTCTGTGAAATGTTTTTCATAAGAATGATTCTTTTATCTTGCTTCACATTTTGTTCCTACCCATCCAAATTTCAACTCTGTGATTAAAATTGCCAAGTCATAATAATTAGGAACCATATCGTCTTCTTGGGTTGACATAGATGATTACATGTATGTGTGATTCTTGTCAGCTAAGTCTGACTAAATCAGTTTAGTTCAGGCATAAGCCACCTAAGTGTTCCCCATAGTCAGTAAAGAGACAAAGGGAGATTCATTAAT
>VZTM01039312.1:2582-38322 GCA_013400555.1 Jacana jacana
AAAAGAGAACAGCAGTCTTTTTTTGCCAAAATTATGGGGAAGGTCACAGGGAACTGTATTATTCCTGCTGATCAGCAAATACCTACAAACATTTATTTTTGGTCATGCTGCCAGCATGCGAAATAAAAATAAAATAAAATAAAATAAAAAAGCCCTGTGACACTAGGGGAGTACTAGGGCTGTAAAACTTATTTCACTCTTCTTAGAACAGGTCCCAGGTAGGTGATAAGAATTAACAAATCATCTTGATCACACTGAGGCTTAGTTTCCCTCTTAAGACATCATGCGCTTTCCTACAATGTCCTTGTACACGGAGTGACACATGAACATGGCACACAAAGACACAGAGATGGACTACTCAGTTGCTGTGTTCACTGTCATAGCTCCCTGCCATCGAAGGCAACCACATCAGTCTTTTCAATAAATTTATAAAACTCCATTTTAGAATAAATTTGGGTTTAGCCTCCTCTGCTCCTTTAGAAAAGCCATTCTAAGACTTGTCCACTGCTCTGGTATTTGAAGTGAACTCTGAGTTTGTACTGGGTCAAGTCAGAATATGGAATTTTTGTCCAGCAGTCTCCTGTTTCAGAAGGAGATTGACAAAATAAGTTAAAATACCACAGACATTAAGTGATGAAAGTGGTTCCAGAAGTCTGTTTAGGAAATGTCAAAACAAAAACAACAACAACAAAGAGGTTGTTGTTTGTCAAAACCAAACATTGCAAAGTTCTATAAGGCAAGACTGGAATGATCAGCTAAAAAGGGGACATTTCAAGCTGAAATGTGGCAATGGAAGAGAAAAATAGCATTAGAGTCAATATTCCCCTGCAGTAAATATCATCATAAAATCTAATTAAGATTTTATTTGCTAAAGACTAAAAGACATCAATACAGATTGTTAACCATTTTCACAAAGGTGGAGATACAGACAAGAACAGCTACTCAATAAGGGCAGGACTCTTTTGACAAGATGTGGATAACTACAGTGGAGATTCCTAGGAAAACCTCATATTCCTGCCCTGTTCTGACAGTGTATTCAGTAAAGGCTTTCCAAATTATTCAGATGAATTTTGCCCTTCTGAGGCCTATTTCTCTCCTGTAACCATAAAGCAAGCTGAGTGACTATCTGAGCTGTAGACTCTGTAGTTAAATAAAATGAAGTCCATACTTATATCTCAATTATGTAATTATTAAATGTTGTGAGTGAATGTGCATAAATACATTAAATTGTTTCAATATTTAAATGACAATTTAAATATTTAAATGGTAATATTAATACTATATTTGCAGCTTTGACTATTGTGTTTTAGCTTTGACTATTACTGTATTTTGGTTATTTCATAGGTGACTGACTGCTGGAATTTAACTCCCAAATAGTGAGATCTTCTGGCACTATATACATAATTTCATTGTATCGTGCTGCCAACATTAATGTGTCGTGCGTCTGGAAACACACACATATGCTCATATGTATGAACTTGATTAAACCCATTTAAAGTCTTACTCGTAGAGAACTTCGAACCCATGTCAGGATTTATGAGATCAGAGACCACACTTTTGACAGCTGAGCACTGAAATACCTCACTGCATTGGTTTGTCATTCCTGGGCCCAGCTGCATTTACTGTCGTCTTCTTGCCTCAGCATCCCCACTGGATACTTGAGGAAACTATGCTGGTTTGGGGAAAAGGATGGTTATTAAGTTGATGGCCACCTGAAGACTGAGCTGAAATGTTGGACTTTGCTGTGGAGAGGCTGAAATAGAAGATTTCAGCCACATAGTGAAGTCAAGTAGAAACAGATAAAAGAGCTCTGGTTAAATAACATCTTAAACTTCTGCAGCTAAGTAAACTATAATCAATGTCTTAGCTGTTAGAGGGCTTTTATTTGGTAGTGTGACTATGGTGCTTTGCATTTATGCAATGAGTACTGTACAAGTGACTATGTACGTTATTCAAAATTATGCAGTTTTTAATACATAAATGTGGGAAATCATAGAAAAGCAAAGATAACAGCAAAACAAAAACATTTTATGCTGCAATGGTTAAAAATATCTTGAGAAAGTACTTAAAAATCACCCTGTACCCTGATGGCTCTGAAAAGGTAAACAAGACATTAAAAATGCAAATGAAGAATCAAGATGTTATTTATCCAAGTAGAACTTTTCTTGGAGAAGAAAAAGAGACAGAGTAGAGGGACCATGTAATTATTAAACCTTTCTCACATCTGATCTTTTTATACAGATGTGCCATTTCACTGTTTCATGGGAAACTGCGCTGGGGTTGTATGTGCATTCAGATAAAAGATGAAGATGTCATTGAGAAAGGCTAAGGAATTCCCTTTTTGGTGAGCTTCCCTCCTGAATACAGTCAACCATCTTCAGAGATTTGTGCCTCCAAGTCCATGCTAACTTATAAAACTTGCTGTAAACTGAGATGAAGAAGACACCACCTCCTCAAAGCAATCAAATAAACAAATAAAAAAACCTCCTTGAAAATCCTGTGCTTGACTAAAACCAGGGGAGCTATTTAATACTGTATTACCACAGTAATTAATTTTATGTTGAGACTTATAAAAGGACTAATTGCTCTAATAAAAATTAAAAGGCCTTTGCCTATTAAAAAGGTCATTTCACAAAGCTAATATTTAGTGTTTTCAAGTGACTAATTTAATGGCAGTAACCTTAAAAAAGCCTGAATTGTCAAGCTATCTCTTCACTGCTGCAGCTTGAGCTAAAGCTGCTCCAATGAGAGTTGCTTCTTCCTGTGAAACCAAAAAACCCCGGCTGCCAAACTCAAGAGGGACAGCTCATTTGAAAACAATGTCTAGCAGTTACAGCGTCAGTTTGAATGAACAGATCCTCCTTCCTCAAGCTGTTTTACTGCTGTGCTTCCAGTGTTTGTTTTGCGTTGCCATTCATACTGCTGAATAATTACTTAAAGTATAGGTGACCTCAATTAATGTTGATTTTTTATTTATTCTCTCCTTTGCATTCTGACCCTCTGACCCAGTACTCACTGAAGTCAGAACTCCATTGTGTTTCAGCTGCAGGAGCTGGATGTGAGTCCGCACTCTGCAATGCAAACGATGACTAAGCCCAAGTGCACATAAACAGCTGCACACTAATTCTTTCCAGTCTTCTCTGAAGGCAAGGGGGTTTCTCATGCTAAGGAGCAGCCCAAACTGAAGAATGAGTTCCCACCCTGGAGCTCTTAATGACAAAAGCACTCGGCACAGTTTGCTCCCATGTAGATATATATTTTTTAAAAAGAACCCACACAACCTGGACATTCCTACTTAAACTTTTCACAGTCGGTTTTTCTCTGGAGAGAGCCAGTCTCCCTGTTTTGGAAGGCGTTTCACTTTAGTGGCTTAGAAGTGTGTGAGTCATGCAAGAAACATCCAGGATCTTTGAGCTGAGGAACCTTGATCCCTCTATGCAGATCAGTACAACTAGATCCTGACTGGGGCAATTCACATTTTTTCAGCAGCAGAGGAAAACAAGCATATTCGGTCAGATGACAGGATTGCATCAGATTTCAGCTGCTGTGCAAAGGTGTTTTATCCAGATAAGTGGAAGATCCCAAGACACAGAATACACTGAAGCTTGCCTTCCCAGCACTGTGTTCTTATCTCTTTAAGATGCCTTATGTCTAATATAATCTTTTATTCAGCATTATTACCTCTTCAATATTTCATTTCAATCTCAGAGCTGATGTCTTGACTGAGGTTCCTCTTACCAGCTAACATACAACAGTAAAATCCATTTTAGGTGCAACTGACACTGCTTTGGGGATTGCACATGACAGCAAAACCTGTCAGCTCCTGTCCCAAAAAGTTCCTAGTCTGAACCTATGACTTCAGCCCCTCTTTATTCTAGCTGGCAAATGCACTAATCACACTGTGGGTGAGATCATCATGCCCCTAAAGGCAGACCTCTCCAGTGTCTACCCTCCCAGTCCATGAGACAGTCTGCTTGGGGCCACTTGCGAATAGGCTCAGCCAAGCTATGCTCGACATGGCAGGAGAGGATCTGTCATGCAAGGCTGCAGCTTGGCGATGTGCAGACTGTGGCCCTGTGAGCTTGGGACTCAGCTGGCTGGAAGCATCAGATAAAAGTCCCATGTCTGCTTTGAAGTCCCCTTTTCACGTGTCAGATGCAGGCCAGACAGCAGAAGGGGGCAATTAAATGTTTTGCCACAGTTTTGAGAGATGAGGGCCAAACTGGGGTGGGGGGAAGGGGTGAGGAGGTATCCAAATGTACGATTTGAGTGTGTAACATTTTATGAATGAGATGTGACAGGGATGTTGAGGGTTAACTATATGTTGTCTTCCAGTTTCCTTCTGCAGCTGGCAGAAGAGAGGGCAGAGACCTGACTCCCATTTCGTTTGTCTGTTCCTGTGGTGCTCCTTCTTGGGGCTGACCTCGTCACATGGAGGTTGCTGTTCCTAGGTTTTTAATACAAAGCATAGCATGGTGTTTTCAAGCCCTGATATGAGTTACACATTTAGTGAGTGCACTTTCAGAGCTTATAAGGAAAGACAAACCTTTGTTTTCTTTGTGCCTTGCTCTGCCAGGCTTTTAATACAAATGCATATAGCTTTTTTTTATTTTTTTCCTCCTGACTGCCATGATTAGAAAGGTCCATTTTCAGCATTTCTAATGTTTACCAGGCTACCTTATGAAATGCAATAAAGAAAAAAGACCTGAATGTTACTTTACTGGCCAGCAAAGCACTGCCAGTTCTGACCATTCAGTAATCAGGTCAGCCAAGAATCCCCACACTGACTCATGAGATTTAAAGTATACTTTGAGGCCTTTTGGGATTTTTTTCTGCTTTCTCAGCACTTGAGCTTCACAGCATTCACTCGCCTGAAATTTCCAGCCACAAAAGCTAGATAAATTTTACTATTTTCTATTTACCAATTTTTAGAATAACGTAAGCCACTGCACATAGGTGATTTTGAAATGAGCAATCAGCTACTGTGATACAACAGATTTGGGAAAGGGGGCTCAGTTGCAACAAAGGAGGTTTGACTTGTCATACTGGTGCAGGAATTGAAAGTGGAATACGGGTTAAGTCAAACTACATACTATTTCTCTCTTCCTCTTTCTTACAGTGCATTGAAAAAAAAAAAAAAGGAGGAGCACAGCAAGCAGCCAGCCAGCCACTTCAGCCAGCCACTTCAGATATTAAGACTTCTAGGGCATTTGCATGGACACACCAGGACAAGTTATAGTCCTGCTTGCTGTAATTTCCAAGCAGGCTGTAGTAGCTACCCAGATATCTTTCTCCAGGCAAGAACAGCGCAATGTGCACTCTGCAGGTCTGCTCTCTTCAGCCCCACAGACACCACACCAACTCAGAAGAAACTCAGAGTTGTGACAGCTGAAGGACTGACTCTGCTTTTGCTCATTTTCCACCAGGCTATCTCTGAAAGTGACATTTCCTGGATTGCTGACTTGAGTCCTGGTTATATCACACAGAGGTATGTGTCAGTGTACCACAGGTGAGAACACAACCTCTATGAAACAGGGTGAACACGCAGTGTCCTCTAATGAACTGAAAGCATATATTTCTACAGCGTTGCTCTTTCCTTAGAGAGGGGAAGATAAAACATGAGTGAGGATTCCTGCTCCTAGAAGCAGAAAATTCTTAAGCCAGTGGATTCAACCTCCAATAGATTCAACCTCCAGTGGATGGTGGTTGCTGTATCTCACAGTTACTCCAAGAGGAGGCAGATCCCTGCACTTTTAGAAAGAGATACCACACTTTGGAGAAGTGAAGTGTCATGAGCAGTGCTTGTTAGAAAAGGCAACTCCGGAGGAATGCTTGGGAGACAGCTTGGTGGCTAACATCCTCTCTCAGCAACAGAGGTAGGCAGCACAATATCTCCATCATATTTTGGGAAACTGGGAGGAATGAAGGTTTGAGTCTGCCTTCCCTTAGCTCTCAAGCAGATATAACAGGTCCTCAGCCTTTTGCCCATGGGGACAGAGAAAATAATCTGATTCTGTATTAGTAAAATCATACCAAACTATTCATATTAAAGAAGCTGAATGAAAAAAACCCGCATTATTATCTCAATAGCCAAGGCTGGCTAACATATGTAAATTTTTCACATCCCCTGGTAGGCCTCAACATCCTTGCTCAGCAGTTCCTGTCTCATTTGAACAGAGAGCAGCTGCTGAGGAGTGTAGTTCTGCGTCTGGCTGGGAGGGGAACTCAGATGTTCCTAGCGCAGAACTTCTGACCTGACATGAGTTCTTCATACAGTGAAGGATCTGTGAAGGCTTCATGGACCTTTAGTGAAGCCTTATTCTAAAATTGCTTACACATTCTTAATTTACCCAGGTGGGGTTTAACCTACATGCTTTTAGCAGTGCTGAAAGACTGAATACTCTTGTGATTCTACTTCTCTTTCCAATCTATTGCACTCTCTAAGTATAAATTCCCTCATATTACCCATGTGTGTAACATTTATGTGGCCTCAATGAACCATGTAGGCTGACACCTTATTTTTCACAGTGCTTTGTCAAGCCAAACACAGAAAAGAAACCTGTCTTTCCCTTTCTAAGCCCACACACACAGATAGAATTGAACATTGACACTTGGACTATCTTAAACACAAGTTATTTTAATTTGAGATCCAAAGATACACAGAATTTTAAATGCCATTAACTGCAATATGGTGGAAATCAGGTCTAGGTTGTGGCTTGCATAAACTGAGATTTTTATTTTTTTTTTAAAGCAATATTTTAATAATTTAAAATTAAAATCTTCAAACAATTTAAAATGTTGAGACTGATATTTTATGGCTATCAGAAGCTTGGGGTCATATGCTATTTGCACATCTAAGCCAGGTGCAGTTTCAGGTGAAACTGCTATTTTTTCATTGAACGGATCAGGTGTAATGATCTGTAAAGAATCCAGAATATATTCTGGATTCTTTTTCTGTCATTCAAATAAATTATTTTAATAATAATAACAACAACAACAACAACAAAATATATAATAATAACAACAGTAATTACTTTTAATGATTCCTTGAACCATAATTATTTTATTTGACTTCTAAAAGCAAGTAATTATTATTATCCTTTTTTTCCATACAGGTGAAATCTCAGTCCCAGAAGTGAAGTTACATGATCAGAGTAAAAGAGGAGTCAGAACTGGGATTTTAAGCTCCTTAAACTGTTATGCTTTTGTAAAGACTTAACGATTTTGCCTTGACGAATTTTCATTAAAATTTGCAACAGCTTGAATATGCCATGAAAGATGTTAAGTGTTGTTCACATCCCACTTCAATTAATATTTACATTTTGCTTACAGGGACGTAGAATAATGACATTCAAATTAAGTTATCGCTATGTAGTTTGTTTGTTTATGACATACCACATGTTACCATGGAAACAACCATACTCCATATCTATGGTAACAGTCACAGTGGTGTAAACTGTGATACCAAAAAGAGGAAGTTAGTAAGCTGAAGTTAGTAATTCTAAGAAAAACTTGTCAAAGTTGAATATTTCCGGTAACGAAAATCTGTTTTATGTCACTGGGCGATTTTCATAAATCCTCTTTTAAATCTCAGATCTGCTGTAGGATCTGAGATACTCACATGTGGAGCTTTGCTGGTGTTGAGAACGTGGTCTGCATGGGGTGGTATCTACTCTAACTTCAGGGACTGTATTTGTTTCAAGTCACTGGCTACAGTTTGTGCATATCAGCCCATGAAAAAAAGAAAAAATCCTTCCACCACAGAGTTGTATTTTCCTTCTTTATATCAGAAATATACAAAATTACTGGTATTAGTTTCTGTATTTTATTCACCTGCTGGAATTCCTTATGCCATTTGTGCCAAAAAAAGAGAAAGACAACAAACCAACAAAAACCCAGACATTAAATATCCTCCAAAGGTGTCCCAAATCACCATGTGGATATATTGATCTCTCTCCATTAACAAGGAGGACTTAAGTTTTTAGGCTTTTTAAACTGAATTTCACAATAGTTAAATCCTTAAAATAGCCTTTATAAATACCATCCTCCGACCCTTCAGAACAAGTACACCATCTAACCACAAATGATGTGTTATTTTCATATTAAATTAAAAACCAAAACATTCCCTCATAAAAAAAAAACTACTTCAGGAATTGTTGGAGTTCACAAATGCAAGGCTTTTTTTTTTTGAGTTTTGCTATACATGCATCCAGATTACAAGCTCTTCCTGGAAAATTGATCACAGAAAGAAGGGTGGGTGTGTGTACACACATATACACATATATTCTTACAAATATTAACAATACAAATATTACAAATATTGGCGATATATTTGGTCACAACTGGCAAAAGTAAATGTATTAGAAGAAATATATTTCATATTTTCCACTCTGATAGAAAGAAGTATGAATCCTGGGGCCAAATTACTCAGAATTTGAATCATTTCCTGTAGCACTGGCTCTGGTCCATAAAGGGGAAAATGGCCTATATGAACTTTGGTCCATCAAGGATATGATACTGTGTTTTCAGATTTCCTGTCTAAATGTGTTCTCTTCAACAAGCATTCAGTTTCCCAGCCTTAATGCTAGCAGTTGTGAATCTGGAGACAATCTACAGGACAAGAGACAGTAGGTGCAAAATCCCTGGCTCTGAATTTACCTCTCATAAATGTACAATTCCTTCAATGGAGCAGAAGGCTTTTAACAGGAAATCTCCAAGGAACTGCTTGTATATATTTATGTAGCACCATAAACTTTATGGACTCTTGTCCGTTCATACCAAATGAGATTGTGTCTCAGTGACATTCGACCCATCTGCACCTGCTGTGAGAACAAACTCAGATTCTGACTGGGTAGAGCACATGTGGCCTCCCAGAAAGTAATTACTCAGAAGTCTTATACAGCAGTTCCGTAATTCCCTTTCTATGTCATAAACCAGGTGACATGCAAGACAAAGCAAAATTTTGATTAACTCAAAACATTGTGGGGAAAAGGAAGTAGAATCCTAGAATGGTTAGAGTTGGAAGGGACAGTAAAAATCATCACGTTCCAACCCTCTTGCCATGGACAAGGACACCTCCCACTAGACCAGGCTGCCCAAAGCCCCATCCAGCCTGGCCTTAAACACTTCCAGGGATGGGATATCCACAACGTCCCTGGGCAACTTGTTCCAGTGTCTCACCACCCTCACAGTAAAGAATTTCTTTCTAGTATCTAATCTAAATCTCCCCTCTTCTAATTTAAAGCCATTCCCTGTTGTTCTGTCACTACACTTCCTGACAAAGAGTCCCTCTCCAGCTCTCCTGTAGGCTCCCTTCAGGTACTGGAAGGTTGCTATAAGGTCTCCTTGGAGCCTTCTCTTCCCCAGGCTGAACAACCCCATCTCCCTCAGCCAGCCTTCACAGGAGAGGTGCTCCAGCCCTCAGTTTAGAACACAATTTTCTGTTCACCACTGCAAAATTAATGAATTCAGAATCACCATGCAGGCAGAAATCCAGGGAAACAAAGTAAACAGTCATGTCCAGATGTTAATATTTCTGTTAATTATTTTGCAAAATGTATTGCAAAATCTGAAATCCCAGGAAAGGCTGTCTTTTTTTCCATCAAAGCTAGGATTCCCCCCCAAAATAATAGCAATATGTTTAAATCAAAATGGCCTAGGTTATAGTAAAAAATACATTGTCCTTCAATTTTGCACAGAGAGTTGAGTTTTTCAACGGAATAGAGAAATTTCATATTTTTTTTAAATTTTTGTTTATACTGAAAAGATCATGGTATTAGTGTTACCTTCTGTACAATTCAGATTAGCTCATAAATTAGCATTAAAACTGTTTTTACAGCATTGAAACACTTCTATTGGAATAGAAATATAAACTACTTCAACCTATGGGAGGCTTCCTATTAGCAGATTGGAGCTGTGCATCCTCTTCTATTTTTCAAAGTATCTTCATTAATGATCCAAAAGAACTTATTGATTAAGGTTGAAGACAACATTATTTTGAGACATTTTTCCAAAATTCCTAAAGGAGGGTAGAAGGAAAAAATATTCCAACACACAAAGAAGAGGCATATAGGCAGAGGATAAATAAATCATAAAAGACTGCAATTTAAGGTGCTAGCAGTAAAATCTCACTGCTGTTTGAGCTGCAGTATGAGAGACTGTCCTCTGCTACATAAATTTGTGTCTGTGGAAGTTGGATGATTTCACCATACATATAGTTGGTTTCATTGCTACATCAGTGGTTGAAAGGCCCCAGAGAAAGCACGTCTTGTCTTCATTTCTGGGTATCACAGTAAATCTGGCTCACCATCGATATCACAGCTCCTTGACTCATACCCAGTGTCACATCTAATCAAGTTGTTCATGAAGCAATGCTACTTTCTTACTCTATAAATATTTGGTGAATAGTTTGGACAAGTGATACTCAGCTGATGATTTGTTTGCAAACTAATCATTCCAGCTATTCATCACTTGGTCTTTGTTATTCACAGTTGGTGATCCAGGTCACAGAGTGTTAAACACATCTGAAAAATTGTAATAACTCTTTTTGGAAGAAGAGGACAGTTTTGATTTTTTTTTTTTTTTTTTTTTACTTTATTACCTTTTCCATGGGATGATCAGAACAATATTTTATTTCAGAAAAAAAGGAAAAGTATTTCTATCTCTGTACATCTCTGGCCTCTGAGAAGATAAACAACTTTTTTAAGAACAAAATAATGAATGGAATATGATAGGCATTCTATTAATTCAAATGTCATTGCAGCAG
Source organism: Jacana jacana (assembly GCA_013400555.1). Classification (NCBI taxonomy): domain Eukaryota; kingdom Metazoa; phylum Chordata; class Aves; order Charadriiformes; family Jacanidae; genus Jacana; species Jacana jacana. Next base: position 13,348 of record VZTM01039312.1, read on the forward strand.
AATCTACTAACCGATCTTGAGGGAGAAGATTTTTGTACCACTGCAGAAATCATCAGGATTGTGCTTTTGATCGTACCACAGGAAAATTATAATTGGAGGGATAAAAAGACAAAAACCACCCAGACAAAGCAGCCAAGGCATTTTAATGAGGAATCACTTATTTGTATGCAAGTTTGTGGATACAAAAGAAGGAGAGGGAATGCTTCTGATATATTCTAATACTAAATCCCAGGATACAAAATTTCACAGTACATAGTCAGATCTGTGATCTTAAAGCTAACTCAGTTTTCACTGGTCTGTACTTGCTTTCATCTATGCATTCATATTGTAAGCGATCAAATGACTGCAGCTTAACGAGTTACCATTCATTAGCTGAATTACCATTAGCATTACCCAGTGAAGTGAGCTTGTGTTTGCTGCTGTCCCACTACCACTCTCAAGTGAAATACGTTAGTTTGAAGCACTATTTTTGTCATTGACTGTAAGCAGTTTGGAGCACTTAATGCAACCAGCTGACATACGTTAGCTTCTAAATAGTAAGTCTTTGAGCCACCACGGCCTGATAACTTGCAACTATTGTAAATAATAATGCACACAGAAGCTAAAAGAAAATTATTCTTGCCTGCATTCATTGGTCATTAACAGTTAAATGGAACCAGACTAGGAGATTAGTTTTCTGAGGTATATCTAAACAAGCAATACAGGAGACCAGAAATTTAAAAATTAGTATTTCTTATACTTCTCAAGTTCTAACAGCAGTAAAAATAATTGCCATTTTTCTATGACAAAAATACTGGTTTCGGTTTATTCTGAAATTGATATTTTCAAAAATACTCTCAGTTCCTGTTTGCTGTAGTCTGCATTGTCTATATCAGCCCTGAAAATGCTAGTTTAATCCATTTTAAGTGAAAACATGATATATTGGAAAATCACAATAGAATTATCAAGAAGACAATTCAGCAACTGAACCTGTAAGATGTTTTTGAATAATAAAACTAATTTTAGGCTTGGATACAGATTTTTTAAGGATTACAAGTGAGAAAAACTGGATAAAAAAAACCAAAACCCACCAGAATATTTCCTTATATAGTTCATGAACATCAGGTTTATTAAGTTTCATGTAAACACTCCCCTGTTTTAAAGCAAGATTAGGATAGGGAAGAACAGAACATGGATATCACAAATAATGAAAGGTTCCAGTGGCATGTTGTCTATCTCATGCAGAAGAAGGACAGAGAGAAGGAGGAAAAATAGCACTAAGAGATGAAGGCATGCACACAGCAAATGTGACTCTGAAGAAACAGAAGAGAAAGGATCTTGTGATCAAGTTCCTCTGATCCCTTGATTACGGATAGTGCAAGTCAAAGTCAAAATGCTAGACTCAAAATGCACCATCGTGAACTTTCTTCTCAGCAGTTCCCCAAATGATACAAGAGGTTTTTCCCAGGGGGACAACAGGCATGAGGGGAGGGAGGACAAGCAAGCAGGTTTGTATATAAAGCAGAGTTATGGATAGACAAATAGATATCATAGATGGGGGTTTATAATATTTGTATTCAAGCTTTTCTAGGAAATGATCATAAGCTTTGATTCTTTACTAGTTTGTTTTCCTCCCATTGTCATTTATTTCCATAAAATAGAGAGACAAGTTTACACTCAGCTGAGGAAGCTGAAAGTCCTGGGTATATTTTGTTGTTAAGAAGTACAAATTCATCAAATTGTCAAAGGACAAACCTGAGAGGAGTGGACAGCCTAATTCACAGCTGTATCAAACTGTTTGTGCTATCAAACAGAACGGTCATGTAGACTTGTGTTCCTGTTTGGTTCTGTGAGCCTGAGTAACTAAAGATAGGAGTTATCTCCTGGATTTAGTCAAAGATGGCATTCACCTCGAAGACCTTTGATGGCTCTGCATAATACCATAGACAAAAAACCACTACACCATTAGCTGCTATTAATGTGTGGTTACACAAACCACCTCATTCATCTGTGTTCTTGCAGGTTGGAGAAAGAGGTTTAAAATAGAACAAGTGAGGCAGTCACATAAAAAATTTGCAAGCAATCAAGAATTCTATGAAAGTCATGGGATTTTTCCATTTACTGAATAAAAACCATAATAATCAAAACTACCTCATACTTTTTACAAAGTCAAATGCAAGAATCTCAAGCACTCTTAGCACTGTAATATAGATAGAAATGTATATTGTCAGGATAAGTAGTAGTACAAAATGAACATATATCACAGCTAGCACCCAGAAGAAAATGACCAGAAAATAACGTGGTCTGAAAATTAAAAGTTTCAAACTGTCACCTCATCTGAACTCAGGAACAACCTTCTATTAGGAGAAGTAGGTAGGGAAAAAAACAAAAAAATAGTTACAGGGAAATCTGACAGATTTACAGAAGTGATTTTATGATGTGAGAGTGTGGCAAGGGGGAGTGGATTTGCTGATTGTGAAGATCCTTCTATAAAAGTATTTTGTTTCCTTGAGGGAGACATGGAGAGAAAATGAGGAAAAGAATAATTAATTACGGCAAAAAATTAAGCCACCAATATCATGCTTAATTTATTGTAAAGAAAATAAAATACATTTATTGCAAAGCCCTTGGCTTTATGTAAACCAGCAATAATTTGCTAGAACAGGTACTAGCCGATTTATCCCTGAAAACTACTCAGGTGGATGTCAGTTTAAAATACCAACAACTAATCTGCTCTTCTAGCTAATACCAGTTGGTAGTGGTGAAAAAGCCTTCACTATTTAGCTGGATTTACTCTTTGTCTTTTGCAGGTCTCATAAACTTCTCCTTGTAAGCCTAGGGACAAATCTACAGCTGGTGTAAACCCTGTTTTACATAGTGTATCTGAATAAATATGAGATTGTTTTAGTAATTGTCTTTTGATTGTTTTTTTTTTCTCATGTAAAGCATAGGTTCTGATGATTTTCATGATTCTAGACAGTTTGAGTACATTATCTCTCATTTTGCACTGCAATTTAACACTATAGACTTCAGTTTTGGGTTTTTAGTTGTTTTTTAATTACACAAAACAAGAATCCCATGTGTTCAGAGGTTCTGAGCTCAAAGTAAATGTTTAATTAAACATTAAAGTTAGCGACACTGCAATTTACTTCAGATTATAACCTGCTCTGTTTTTTTTTTTCCCCAGGAAGCTAATGCAATTGCAAAATGCAAGACAATCATCTACAGTTCTTTCTGTTCCTTTATTTTTTGCCTGCTCTCCGAATCCTTTCCTGTTATTTGCTAATTTGTTCACCTTTTGTGAGAAATCTTTTGCAAGATTTTAGAAAGAATCATAGGAAACAAGCAACCATGTGGTTAGCTGTGAAAAACACAAGCCACGTGTGGAAAGAATACTTTGTAGGACATGTACAGGAAACAATACACTATTATCTTTGATGTAAATTGCTACATTAGAAGTTAATTAGACAGAAAATACCATCAACACTTGTGAACTGTTGCTATGTTCATTAAGACAAAATTAAAGTGTATACCCATTGTGTAGAATAGCTGGTTTATGGGAAGGCGGAGTTTTGTGCATCATCAGAATCAGCCCAGTATTATCTGTAATAGCTTCCCATCTAGATGATGACAATATTAGCTCTTACTTCCTGTAAAATTAAAAAATCCCCTAATTAGAAACTACAAGACTGACTCTAGAAATTTTTAAAGCATTAAACAGAAATCCCCAGAGGTGTGAACTCTCTCTATTGAAGGCTTTTAAGAATAGATTAGAATAACAGCTGCGAGGAATTACTTCACATAGTTTATCCTGTCTACATGGAGAACACTGAACTAGATAATATCCTCAGGTCTTTTCTAGTCCCCTGATTTTAGGAGTCTATTGGTAGGGGGTTAGAGCTTCTCCTCAGGCTTCAGTCTAGCTTCCAGTCAGCACTTCAATTCCTGGGTAAGAATTTTAGGAAGAACATGAGAGACACCACCATCACTCTTTTCCCAGTGCTGGGTGGTTATGACACTGACACAAGACAGCTCAGGTTCCCACTGAGAACTAGAGGGGACTTTAATTCATGCCTATGTATAAGTCATTGGTCATCCTTCCACTTTGATCGAAATTTCATCAAGGGTATGAGAAAGGCAATAAAGTATCAAAAAGAGCAGTCTAGCAGCCCAGCTATTTGTCATATCTTGGTGTGAAAAAAACCCCCGCATATGTTTATTTGTTTTCAACAGCCTGGGCTATTGTCAGTGTTTGGGTAATAAAAAAAAAAAAAGTGAGAGTGGTATACATGCTTTGGGGATACACAGTAGTCTCTTTCACTAAGAGACCATTGTTGTGTATATTAGGCAACAACAAAAACAACAGCAAAACAGAAATGGTAAGAAAAGAAATTACACAAAGCCTGGAAAATATTCTGACTCCCTTAGAGCCCAGGACAAGTAATAACTATGGCAGCTTTGACATTTCAGAAAAGTTTCCATTGTGGTTTTACACTAGAATCAGATCTAATTAGTTTCTGATGATCTTATTCTCATTTCAGAAGGAAATAAAACCTGATGTAAGTTTCAGAAAATAAGAAGGCAAAAGTGTGGATTTTTTTTTCAAATGTAATAAGAATGATAGCAACACTGCCTTTTGCTATTTTAACACTTTGGGATGGATAAGCTCCATCCCAAAGTACCCTCCCTTTCTACACAGAATCGGGGACACAGCATGGGACATGTAAAGCATCAAATTCCACCTACTTTCAGGCAACTGTCCCCAGCTGCTGAGGTAACTGACACCAACAGTGGTGAGAGTTAGGCCCCTCAGAACCTGATACTGGCAACCTAAAGTCTTCTTTCCACTGACTCTTGATGAGGATTGCAAGGGCTGTCTTCCTAATGGGACCACCTCACCTCTATAGGATGAATCTCAGCTGGGAGATTCAGAAAGGTTCATGGGATTGAGGACTGTACCTCAATAGCTGCGCTCTGGTGTATTTTAATACATGGGTTTTCAAATTTATTAATTAATATGGTAACACAGACTTTCCTGATTTAGTCTGGGATTTCCCACACTTGCTTGAAGAGTAGATAATTACAAAGATAAGAGGGCCAAACTTCTCTCCGTTGTAACAGACACCATAGCAAGGGCCACCAGCCACAAAATGCAGCTCAGAAGGTTTCAGTTGGTAAAACAGATATTTTTTTTTTTTTTCACTGGAAAGATGATGAAATGCTAGAAGAAACAAGGAGGCTGTGGAATCTCCATCCCAGGAGATTTTAAAGATTTGGATAGACGAAGCCATGGTTGACTCAGTCTAGTGCTGGTGACAGGCCTCCTCAGGCAGGATATTGGAGTGAATGTCCTTCAGAGATCCCCTCCCTCCTACATTTCTATTGTGATTTCTGTGATTCTAAGGGGGTTTCTTCCTCTGCTATCAGAGCAGATGCTAGGCAAAACAACATGTAAATCGGGTCATCACATTCAAAAAAAAAGCAATAAATATTCCTGCTATTAGTGAAATGCTTTAACAGATGTGTGTTTGGCATTGCTTTATAGATGTATAAATAGATATCCATCAAGAACAAATTTTGTTGGTGTGAGAATACAGCTTCTCCTCCTTTGACCATCCATTTAGAGTCATGTGCTGGCACTGCTGTGCCGTGCGCCTAGTGGCACAAGGGCAATTTGCAGCCAAGAGGGCAATCAGCCAGCACTTATAATCTGCATACATCTTAAATTTCAGTCTGAAGTGAAGATCTAATATGTATTCCTGCAACTAGCTATGTGCAAATGGTCCCTGTGTAGCATCTAAATCAATGTTACATTGTTTTGACCTTTTATACAAGACTTTTACATTGGAAAAACAGGCTTCTTTGAAGTCTAAGAATGTCAGTCCAGTATGAAGTCAGTTAATGGAATTAAATGAGAAAATCTTACCTGGTAAAAGCTTCACTTTTCATATGTCACCAAACGTGATTCATATATGTTAACTGAGCAAAGCGTAGAGCCAAATTTTTTTTTCATAGCAGGGGTTAAAAATAGAAATAAAACAGGAGAAAGAGATACTTTTCTTTCCCATGATGCATTTTACTGTCAGTTCTGCTATAAAGGGTTTGCGGTATCTAGGAAAAAACCTGACTGAATTAAGCTTGTTTCAGTAAATTAAAAATCCTCCAGAAGTCAGTGGTCTGACGAGCTGGTAGGAATCACTACTTGACTTCCAAAGGAAAAGCAGCATCTGTAAGGGTGAAAAGTCAATCCCTCTGGGCTCTGACTTACTGAGAGAAAGGTTATTCCATAACAGCCTGTCAACCTTTTGCCAAAACCACCACTGGCAGCTTTCCCTCCTGGCCTTCTTTAGAAGATCCCTTCTTCTAGGACTTGGAGAGGACTTCTGAAACCTCTCACAGGTCCTGCCCTGAGGCATGACTATTCCACACCCCACTAGCTCTTTGCTAGTGTGGAACTCTCACTTCTCAAACTTTGGATGCAGACACGAGGCAAGGATTTTGTGAAACTTGACTTGAAAGCCCCAACAGATTTTCAGCCCCTTTTTCTGTAAGCAGCATGAGAAGCCTTCCTGGGGTTCATCCCTATCTAAAACCAAGCTGTCTGAAAGATGTCTCTGGACTGTACTTGAGAGTACACACTCATAGTCGTTCTGCTCTCATAATTTCACATAAAGTACCATTTTAATATTTGAGGGCTAAATGAATTGTTTTTCCAAAGAAAACAAAAGCTTTTTTTTTCTGTTGAAGGCATTTTTTGATTAAATACTGTATTTTTTTTACAAGCTGGAACAATTAATTTGATTAATGCTTGCATTTGGTCTTGAAAAGAATCTCAGATAATTAATTTTGGGTATTCAGTGTCTAAACATCCCCCCGAGCTGTTACCATGCCTGTCTGTGAGGTGCAATTCAAAGACTTCACATACAGCATTCTTCCTGACGTTTTTGGAGGGGAAAAGCTGCTTTCTAACATGAGTAACGGATTCACAACCTGTTCATTTGGACTGAGGTGTCTAATTTTAGGCAGCCAAGCTTCTTGTTTCAAGTTCTTTGTGCCTCAGCTTATCTACTTCTAAAATGAATATAATGTTCCTTGCTTATATGTGAGGGCTGACAGGAGGCTTATTTAATTTACATCTACAAAGTACTTTACAGCCCAAGTAAAATGTGCCCATTTAAATGCAACGCTTTATTAAAACACAGGGGTAAATGCCACTGTCATTTACTTCGATGTCAAATGGGAATAATCCCATTGCAGAGGAAGGAATTGCAGATGGAAAAAGGCAGCACAAGAATCGAATGCGCAGAGTCCTCCTTGGGCACCGGAAGTGAAGCTCAGGAAAAAAAAAAAAGAAAAAACCAAAACAAATCAAAACATTTTCAGCACAGTTTAACTCTGTGACTTTCCATTTCTCTTCCGAGTAAAGCCACAAGAGGCTGCAGCTGGCAGCTGAGGGGATGGGCTGGCCAGGAGTGCGCTTTGCTGGCCGGGAGTGTGCAGCCACCGTGGACTTGGAGAAGGGCTCAGGCTGCTGGAGATTGTCACTGCCATGGATCTGGCAGCGATTACAGCGAGTGCCGTGAGCTGTTGACAGTTGAAGATGAGCAGCTTAGGCAGAAGGAGAAATCCTCTGGACTTACAGTAAGTCCTATGACACTGTATCATTTGACTCAATTAGCTCAAATGACTGGGATATAATTGAACAAACTCTAACATGAGTTGTGACTCATGCTGTGCCTCAAACTGCCCATGTCAGCGTGGTAAATTAATTCATAGTCTGTCAAGTGAAAGTTAATAGCCAACGGCAACGCTTGGCGTATCAGAGGAATAGTTCATACAAAGGCAGGGGTAGAGAAGGAAGGATTTTATGAAACTCTTGATCTGTCCACTGATTTCAAAACCAAAAGCAAATGAGTGTTAGAAACAAGAGACCAAAGTGAAGAAATATGGTAGGTCAACAAAAATAACAGAGACAGAAGTTATTTCTGGCATTATATCTGGTAACTGTGTTTGAACATTGATGATTAATGTATTAGTTATGCATGTGTGTGATGCAAGAGGCACGGTAAGTGGTTTGCTTGCATATTCAGCTCTACAGCCTGTTCACTTTGTCCAGACAAAATCCCCAACATAAAAGGCTTATCTCGCAAATTAGCCGGCACAGTCATCCCAGGATTTTATTTATTTTAAGCTGTGGGCCCCAGTGACAGACACACCCACTTAAAAAATCTTCTCCCCTTCACAATAAAGGTTTCTAACTTTTTTTTTTTCCCTTCTTTTTTCCCCCCAAAAAAAAAGAAATGTGAAAAAATTTTGCTGGATTCAATATACTGTCAAGACTGACAATAGGGAAAGCCCAAATCTGTTTCTGTTGGCTATCAGTTAACGTCATAGCAGGACCCAGGTCTGCTATTTGGATGAACACTGGTTGTGGTGTTGGGGGAAGTGTGAAATTAAAGAAGGATTGGCAAGAAGCTAAAGAGGAAAGAGAGCGAGGAACGCTCTGAAATAGCATCAGGGAAACGAAAACATGAAGTGGTAAGTAGTAGCAAAAAAAAAAAATTGAAGGCGAAAGGGAAAAAAGGAAAAGTAAAGGAAGAGAAAATAAGAAAAAATAAGAACATTTTTGAAGGACGAATTGGTTAAAAGAGATTGGTGCAGGATATATCTCTGGACCTAGCCCTATTAAAATGCCTGTCTGGATTGATGGTGGGGTGCGTGGCAGGGATGAGATACCTGACGTGTTTGTAAAACAGTTGAGGCCCTGCAGGATGTGCTGATTTTTCTAAGAGCTTTTCTTTCTCAGAACTGCTTAATAACTGTAATTTTAAGTAGTCCAGAACACATGATACTATGAATCATGGTTCCTGTGGCAAACCTGTGGTAAGAAATTGTGCCAGCAGTACTATAACAGCTTATTAGAAGGTGAACATATGCTTTTCATCCAAACATGGATATAGCAAAGGCATTTTGAAGACCAAATGTCCGTTAATAAGAAGAATATGTTTCTGTTTGAAAAATAAAAACTCTTTCACATACCCCAAACACAAATTTGTCCACCTACTGCTTTTGGCCATTCCCATTAAAGAAAGTTATTTCTTCTTTAGGGAAACAGAACCAGCAGTAGCCAAATGTCAACCACACCAAAAATACATTATCTGTTAAATTCCACAACTATTCCGTTAAGTTAAAGAATGTGGCCTAGAGCACTGAAATATGCCATTCAACAGGCCATCAAAGGCTTTGAAACATAATTTTTGAGTGAAGATTTCTGCAGATAGGTGTAGAGGGTCACATTCTTAGCTGGTACAAAAATGAGTCAGGTCCAATTAAATTATTATAATTTATGATCTTGAGACATTTTCGAGATAACATTGTATTTGAAGCTTGAGATACTTTTCCATTGAAGGCTTCCCTCCTATGAGACTTACAAAATAATATGCCTTTACTGTTTTTCATTTTTACTTAAAAAGTAAAAGTAATATATTCTTAATAGGAAAATTAAAAGTGGTATTTCTTACTCGAGAGCACTTTCCAACCTTAACTGAGCCTTCCTTTAATTTTTCTACAGAAGAGTGACTGCGGGCAGCCCCTTAGTGCTCGTTCAGCTTACGTAGCTGTTGTAATCTCTACTGGACACCAGCAAGCAATCTTCAAATCAGCGATGCCAGGCAGAAGGGTGGTGAGGCACGTGATGATGAATGCTCTGTTGCGACAGTGGTAGACGAAAAGCAGAGGGGAAGTAACTGACAGGTCAGGAGCAAAAAGCTATTAAGTTCCCAGCCTTTATTGTCTCCGTTTACAAGTGCGGTATTAGTGGCTTCCCAAAGTCCTGACTGAAGTGGCTTACCTGATGCCAGTTAATGTTTGTTGCACAGACTGATGTCCTGGGTATGAGCCCACCTCCTTAATCAAGCAACAAGCACTGTTCTTTCCCTTAACAATATTCCCTTTCTCAGACTCTTTACAGAAATAGCCTCATACTCAACAGTGTGCTTGACAAATTCATTTTGCCTTTCCAGCACTCACTGATCGTGGGTAGGTAGCTACGTACAGCCAAGTACCGGGTCTTAGATAGTCTCCCAATTGAAACTTGACGTACTTTTCCCTAGAAAGCTTCCAAGATCTTTTGGAGAAACAGTATTCTTAAGGATATAAATGCCTACTTTTCCTGTCTGCCCTGTGAAAAAAATGGTTTTTATGACTATTCCCGGAGCGTCTTTCTTGATGATATAGAAAAAAACCCTGCAACTTTCTGCTTTAAATTGCAATTGATCTCTTACTTTAAGGTGTCAAAAATGTATTCTCTGCCCTACATAGATCTAAAGCAGAGCTTGAATATGCACCACAGCCTAGTTTTCAGCCATATGAGCATAGATAAGGATTTAAACCTGACTTCCACACGAGGAAGGTGATTCCATCATTCAATGAATAGCAAAGGCAAACTAGTGGACAGCCTCTAGTCTGATTTATGAATTTTAGTCTCAATTGCAGCCTTAAGACCTCAGTTTTTGGACCAGATTGTATCAGAGGGTTGAAAATGTAGTTATTGCATTACCACTTTGTTAACTGCAGGGCAGTTACAAGTCCATCAAGACATAAAGCCAGCATTTAATGACTCTTCAAACAGAAGTCTAAAGTGATGAATTCTCCACCACCTTGAATCATCACTACATGGGTCACTGTTACACTAGTGCATTATTCCACAGGGTGACTGATACAAATCAAATCAAAGTGTTATCTAGAATCTCCATTTTTCACCTGTAGTAAAAAAGTAATCAGAATCCATGGCATGTTTTTGAGTAAAGGTTTCTTGCTCAAAAGGTTGTCTTAATACTTTTTTAGCCATAACTACAGCATTCAGTCTCTGAAGAAGAAGGAACAGCTTTGCTACTCACATACTATGAGGAGTGCTTTTGCTTTTCTTCCTGTTTAAGAAACTTCTCATGCCATGCTTTTGATCCCAGAGGATTTTCTTTTTATGTCATTCTGTGTCTCTCCCCAAAAGGTATGAGCATCCTCCAGTAACGAACTGAGCACTGCCATCCATGCATTTTCTGCCTGCCAAAGTAAAAGTGGTGACAAATCACAGTCTGTATAGTCTATCCAGAGAAACTGAAGCAGAGTAGACACAGGTCAAAATACATATGGCTTCACCAAAATCACACAATTTATATCGATTCAAGGCCTGCCCTTTCAACAACAGCACAGTGCAGCTTACACCGCTTTGAAAGGGAAGGGAAACAGCAAAAACAGTTACAAATCTTTGTTCCCCTGTGGTTAGTAATGGTATGCTGGAATCCTACTAGTATGCAACCACATTTAAACATAGCTGTGGCTGGCATGGCTTGAATTCTAATGTGGACAGTACCTAATTTAGGAAAGACACAGGAGAAGCTGAATATAAATGCACATAGGGAAATATAAATTACTGGCATCAGTGTCACTTTCACTTTGTTATTAAAAGCAGCCTCAGTGCTTTGGAAGCAAACAGGCATCAGAGAAGTGGAACTCACTGCTGCTTTTAGCACAAGGACAGAGACTCTGTAATTTTAACTCTTCCTGAATGTAGCATTTGAGCAAGATACATGGATGGAAGCAGGGAAGGAATCTCCCCATCCTCTCAAAACAGGCAGCTCCAGCTGAGATGGTATCATGTTCTGGAACAGTCACTTAGTTTTTACACCACATGCTTTTAGACAAAAGCCAATTTCTTCCTTATGAGAACTGTTTTTTTCCACTGGGAGCACAGCTTTTAAATGATTGCAGAACATGGTGTAGGTGAGGGTCACTTCTCAGCTCCAAGTTAAAGGTCATTGTCATCTATTAGAGGGCAGGAGACTTCAGCAGCTGTGTGGTTTTGCCATCACAGTATCTCATGCTGAAATATTTTCTCTCCCATGGCAAGTTACCTGAACTACTTGGTCAGTTGTAGCCATTTTAGCTTGCTCTCTAAACAAAAGACAAGGAACTGAGATCCTGCAGCTCCAGAGAATGGAGGTGACGGTCCATCCCATGTCCCACGTGCCATCCTGCCACCGCCAGAGACAAGCCCAAGGCAGGGGAAGGCACCTCTGAGCTATCACATTCACTGCAGAGGCTGATACAGCTGGAGTTGACAGATCAATATTAAGCTCAAGTGATTACAAAGGCAGGGGTTATATCACTATATAGCCTCCACTTGCTCCTCATGTTCTCCTCTGTAGATTAACACCTAATCACATTCATTTCTGCACAAACTAATACCACTTCCTTCTCAAATGAGGCCTATATACCTCTTGGCAAAATGTGCTGCTGCTATATGCCTAAGTCATTTTTAGCAGGTTGTTAATAAGTGTACAGGTTGGCCTTGTCACTGCTTCTGAAATAAACTAAGGTTTCTTTTGTCAAAGCTTTTAATAGCATTTTGCATTGGAAAAATGCCAAGATGGTCACAAGATTGCATGACTCAGAGGGCTACTGAGATTTAAAAGTGTTTTAAAAGTTTAAAACAATAAAAATAGCTCTAGTGTGTCATTTTTAATAGATATAAATGTGTGTTACACAATTCAGACCCAGAAACTCCTTTCAGTAATGAACAAAGATCACCATCATAGCTGACATTTCTGAAATGTTTGAGAAGTAAGTTCAAGGTCATGTTCGAATGCAAACATGTTACATAGTAATTATCATGAGTTTGTTTTATTTACTGGTACAGAGTATTCGGAGAGTCATGCATCAAGTAAACTAATGGTCTATTACTGAGCAAAGTTTAACATCAAGCAATGTGCTATGAATTTTAAAACATTTTTTAATGTCAGACACAACATTTGTAATGAGAAAAGTATCTTGATTATGAAAGATTTACGAAAGGGGAGAAGAGGGGAGAGGGGAAGGAGAGTAGAGGGAAATGTTTTTTAAAAACCCAACAAAACTGTCTTTTCCAAAAGCATAGTATTTACTTCCAGTTGTGTAGCTACAGAATGGGAATGATAGAAATTATTCAAATTCTGTTATGCATATTAATATCTTAACTTCCCAAGCTAGGTGAAACTCTCTCCTGTTCATTTTCACGCTTGCACATTTTGACCCACTGTCAGACCGAAACTGCATGGCTGAAAGAGCTCTTGGCCTCTCCAGGAGACCTCTGTGAGCAATGCACAGGTCTCATCTCCTGTCACAGGATCCCTTTCCTGGAGGCAGTTTCAGTATTAATCAGTCTGCCGTCGCTATGGGCTACAACCTGCTAACAAAAACCTTGGGCTTCTCACTGATTCATTGTACCTGGTGCTATTATTTAACAGGTGTTTAATTTAAGCAATGTAATTGCCTCCAAGATTTTTTTTTTTTTAAGCAAAAGGCTTTTGGCCAAAGATATTTATTGATCCTATGGTCTTTCCTTACTACTTGTTTCATATTTGCACTGTGCTGAAATTCTGGCTTGGCTTTCTTTAAAAATTCCTGACAAAACATTACTGATTTAACAGTGGGAACAAATCCTGGAGAGTTGTCCAGGAAGAAACATTAACATCCGTGCTGTGGGCTGCAGCCAGACCTGCAGGCAAAGTGAATGGGAGTTGGATTCAGGGACACGTTTGTTCAAAACATCCCTAGAAGCAAGACAGCCACATGGACTTCATCATTCTTTTGTGGTTTGACCCTGCCACACAAAGCTCCCACGGGTGAATTTCACTCAAAAAGATGAAATCAAGTTAAGTGCTTAACCAAAATGTCATTGTTGTGGTCATTAGAGATAAGGGAAAGGAATAAGATTCAGTCCTGAAGGCCTACACCACACCAGAAGAATTAGGGATATGATTTAGCTGGCTCTACAAATGGAGCTCAGCCAGCAAGTGCAAATACAGCAGTGGGACCCAGTAATTCTATGAAGGAATTTGATAAAATGTTAATTCCTAGCAAATAATATTGAAAGGTGTGATTCAGCAAAGCATTTCATCGCTGTTTAGATATTTTACTTGTACAGGAACAGGCTGCTAAGAGGGATCCACTGGAAATCACAGAAAAAGATGCTAACCTCCAAATGAAGGGAGAAATAGATTTGCTATCCAAGAGGTGCAATTAATACTTGATGCAATTTATATTTTTGGGCCCAATGAGATCCCGTCCAGTGAAAGGGTTTATTTCTGGGTCAGTGCTGTCTTCATTATTTCCAATGCCCTACAAATGACCATTACAGTCATTGTAATAGTCCCAGCCTTCTTCCTGTGACAGTTTTCATTGGCAGATCTCAATGTGCTTTACAAAAGAAGTCAAGGTCATTAACCCTGTCTTACCCACAGAAGAAATAAGGCACAAAGGGGAGGGAGGGGACAGGGACTCAGACACAAGCATACACAGTCCCATGCCACTGATCAGCTGTGTAGGTTTCTAAACTGACTTTTCTGCCCATTTGCTTGGTGTCACTGGTGTTTTTTTTAAAAGGTCTACATGCACAAAATCTGGGACTGGTAGAGAGCTAGTCACTACTTGGTAGAGCCCAGGATGGATTGTCTATATTCTCTCACTGTTGTCATGTGCAACTATTTTTAGTTCCTTCAAAAAATATCTTTATGAAAAACAATTTTAAATAATGCTAGAAGCACTAAAGTCTATTTAAAAGCACTTAAATCTTCAAAGCCACTCCCAAGCACAGTGGCATAAATTACTTTTTTTTTTTTAAAATGGAGCATTCAAGTCAGTGGTCATGACTGGAATTTATCTTTAAACATACTACAATACTTAGAGGTTTTGGGGAAAACTTTTTTCAAGTTGCACTTCCTGGAGCCATGGGAAAAGAATGGGACCTTCTAGGCCTGGTTTATGAAATAAAACTTGAAAATGTGTTCTTATGAGCCCTGAAAATAGCAATGAATTAAAAGACTCCAAGAAGTGTGCACTTTTGCTTATTTACTTCCTTTTTTGTAAGACTTCCTGTTTCAGGAAACCTTGCTCATGATTTTTGATGACTCAGGACTAGTGACTGTATAGCTCCAGAAAGGAGATTTTTGCTCTGGCTTTCATATTTCTTAATGGAGACACATGAGGGATCATGAAGCGTATGTCCAGATTTCTTTGTCTAACTCTCGTAATAAGCTTGTGAAAGAGCTCTGAGTGCTTACGTGGGCAGGGAGGAGCTGGGGTAGAAAGCAATACTCTAATGGGTGCATGTCTCAGCTTTGAACAGTTAGTCACAGCTTTCTCGGAAACAGAAGGCTAAAATCTTAGTAAGGATACAACTCTTATGAAAACCAGTGGCCTAAGTGCTAATTCTTAACTATCATCACCAGTATCGTGCCTCTGGAAAGCTGTTTCTCTCATCCCTCACACACAGCAAGGAACATATCAATACAGTCTTCAGAGGAGATGGATGGATAGCTTAATTCACTTTGCAAATCTATGGAAGCAACACTTTAGCAATTTGGCACAAACTGTCTCTGACATTGAAAATTAGTAAAGAAAAGAAGTGGTGAAAATGTCAGGAGCAGGAGGACTTCATTTTTCTCTTGTTTAAAATGTCATCTGTTATCTGCAATCAATGCAAGGAGACAACTTCCCATACCATAATGATTTACAGTATGTTTATAGGCATAGATAGAAGTAATCACAGGGTTAGGGGAATGTCTCTTGGTGAATTCTTCGAGTGTCAGAAGTGCTTAGTTCTGCAGTTCTCTTTTCCCAAGAATGCAGGGGAGATCGTCATGGAGAGCTATGTGATTTCTGCATCTCCATACACAAACCCATAAAATCTGCAGCCTATCTGACCTCAGCTATGTATAAACATATCCAATGACCAGATGCCTATGACTTTTTAAGAAATGTTGCCTTTACTACTGAAGAAAAGGCAATAAATGTTTTTCACTCTTTTCATGTCTAAACAAATATGTATGAAAGGAAATACACTCATAGATTCAATGTTTTAAACTTTCCATTGTTTGGAATTTCCTGTTTAATGCCTTGAAAATAAAACTTCCATTACTGATTTTTGTCCTTTCCCAGTGAGAACTCATTGTCCAAATCTTTTAAATGGTACTGAGATGAATGAGTCCCAGTTTATTCATTTCCTTTGTGTCCACCAGAATTTGGGATACTATTGGATACAATATATCCTCTGCCCCCAGAATTCCTGTCTAATATTCCTTAGCAACGGGACCTTGGATGTTTTGCCAGCTTTTGTGGCCATACAACTCCACAGACATCACGTGCTCTTTTCCACCCAATACTCTACGTGAAGCAGGGAAGTGTTGAAACTCCCAGCTTATGGATGGCAAATTAAAACAAAAACAGCTCAGCATTTAATACTTCTGAGAACTTTTTCGTCTGAGGCTCAGAGCATAGAGGCAGAGTAAGGAATGAGTGCCAGGGCTTTCACGTCTTGGGCCATTGGCGCAATAACTTATTTGTCCTTCCTGTCAGTGAGTGAATGATGGCTTTTAATAAATAAAATTATTCCCGAATCTTGCAGCCACTCCCTGTCACATTAGCATGGTGGTTTTCCGGAGGAGTTACTCAGACTGTCCCCACAGCTGCTGCTAGCAAACTCCGCCTCCTACAACAGGGAAAGGCATGGTGTTTGTGTAATGTTCAAAATTAGAGCTGGTTAAAAACTTTCTGTTGATGTACTTTAAAAAAAAATAAATAAAGATGTTCTGTGTTCTTACAAGTGCTAGTTTTTTGAGGAAATTCACTTCCAGTTATTTTAATGAAAAAGCAAAGAAAAACCATTTTTTCTTCTCTTACCCTCTAAGAGCCTAGAAAACTTTCCAAAACCAAATCAGTTAAAAACTTTCAGTCTTCACACATTTACAAATATCATAACCAGTTCTCCCTAGCAAGCCCTTTAGTCTCCTATGAGAGCAGTTATGAAGCACCTCAAGTGTAGTGCGGTGAATTGCCTCTTCCCTGGAAGCTGCCTCTGCAGTCAGCACATCTGCTTAGCAGTCAGCCCCGACTCAGCTCCTGCCCAGAACCTGCCATCTCTTCCATAACACATTTTTTTTCCCCCAAAGTCTGCTACATTGTGAATGTTACAGGGCATACAGTAGGTTAGAGCCCAAGTTTAATTTTTCAAGTGGGTCTCTTACCCACCCAACACTTCCCCCAGAAAATACAGCAACATGCTTTAGTCCTTGGCATTTTCACAGTGCTCACTCGCCATTAGTGTTTATCTGTTTCCCGCTCTGGCACTTGCCTGGAGGGTGACCTTGAACAAACACCTTCATTTGTCTGTAGTTTTGTACCATTCTTCTAGTTCTGTTTGCAGGAGCTTCAGAACAAACATTATCCAAGAAAGGGACGAGCTGATTTTTGTGCCTAAGAAAAGCATCATTAGGGGAAAATAATATGAGTAATAAATAGTAAATAAGTGGCATGACCTGGGTTATAAATGGTAAGGTTCTGCCCCCTGCTTATTTTACTACTCCATGCTGCTTTTTAACAGATTCTCAAATGTGCTCCCAAAATAGACCACATAAACACAACTCACAAAACTCAGAAGGGAAAAAAAAAGAGTATAAGCTGATGCAGTATAAAAATAAGGGTTAATTCACAATTATAGGTAGCGTTTATACTCTGTATGCACATTAGTCAGCATATATTTACTAATAAAATCTAACTTGATGCTTTATCTACGGAAGTAGTGATGTTCCTAGAAATCCTTAGTATAGTAACATTTTGGAAAACGAACCTTTAAGTGAGGTGATCAGTCATTTTCCTTCTGTTACAGTAAAAGCTTCAGGATTTCAAATGTATAAACACTCTGCAATTTGAGCTTGGTGAGTCATACTTAACAAGGCAGATGTGTGCTGAGAATTAGCAGTCCGTAATGCATGGGTTTTCCAAGTCTCGTTCGACTAAATTACTAAAGACAGAGTATGCAGGAAAAGCAAACACTGGAGCAGCAATGCATTTCTCTTTGACCCAGGACACAGAGATCACTCTGGTAATGGCCACATGAAGAAGGCAGCCGTGAAGGAAAGGAGCCATTGATTCATAGTGGTGCAACAAGGGCTCCAAAGCTTCCCTGACACAGGAACAAGGATGAGGCCCTGGGGCAGCTCAGAAACTGGCTGTTAGGTCAGATGGAATGCTGAGCCTGCAAATCACTGTACCCGTGAGCCCATATTCAGGTACAGAGTTTCTTTGAAGTCAAAATCTGATATGAAAAACTATTAAATTAATGGGTTACTCACCTGCGTAAAAGCCATATTCATCTGAAGGAGAGAAACAGATCTCTGCACAGAGTAGAGAAACATCCTTTTGCCCCATACACTCCTGACTATTTCAAAACCAGGCTTCGCATTTTGCTTTACCTTTTTGTCACCTTCATTTCATCCTTGATCCTGAGCTTTCCTCAGCTCCTATTTTTCCTGTGTCTATTAATCTGCCTCAGACACTCTCTGCGACTGTCACCTTTGTTTAAATTCTCATGTATATCACTCTCCTCTCACCTTGACTGCTGCTCTTCCTTTTTCTACAACATCCCCAAATTCCAGCATATAGCATTTGTAAAACAATGCTGCCTGGCTTCTAGGATACTCAGGAAGTTCAGTTCGTTCTATTCTCAAATAGTTCCACACACCTCTGTATCAATTTCAAATTGCCTGTCCCACCGCAGATCTATTGCTCAGTTTAGAATTCTCATACCCTTCTTGTGACCCATTTCCTTCATCATCTGATATATTTTATTATTTTTTTAATTGAAACTCACTATTGTTGAGAAAATTCAGATCCATCTGGAATAGCTTTTCTGTCTACTGGCTCATTGAATTTTGGAGCCAAATTCGTATCTCCTGCAGTATTTCTTTTGAAGTCAGTGGGGTTGTGTCCATTTTCTATTATTTTGGCCCACAGATACCTCTTAAATAGCAGAATGAGAAACAGGGAAGAATTTATCTTTCTGCAATTCTGAATTTATTTTGTATAAATCTATTACATATAATGTAAGTGGTTTATAAAAGATATGTATGAAATAGTTGATACAAAATCAAATTCCCCTGTATTTCTGCTCCTGTAAATCCCTGTGTTATCTTTGGCTACATGATACATCTTAATCACAGCTGAATACTAAATATTTGTACACGTAAGCTCCAAGGAATGCTAAAATTCTTTTTTTCTTTTCAACTAGGCATACTATTAATTAATGCATAGCAAAATGATTAAAAGCATTTTTCAAATAATGAACAATACAGAGACAGATGAGTTAATTGATTGATTGGTGTTTGAGCAGAGTCCTAATGGATTAGCATTTGCATATTAACACAGATCCAATCTCTCTCTCTCTTAATGAGCTGCTTGCCACATTTTGTCTTCTTTTAAGCAGCAGTGAGCATGATAAAACAAATAAACCCACTGGATTGCTCCCTCTCAAGGGACCAAAAGACAAACTTTAAAAAAGGCCTTTATTCAGCACTGATTTATATAAACCCTCTGTGCATCAGTGCAGTAAGTGTACAGGGACAGTCACTTGTGAAAGGAGCCATTCTGAAAATCACAAAAATTTACAACTGCTGCCTATAAGAGGCTTAAAATGTAATTTTCCCCACGACGATCTGGCATTTGCCACAGATGCTTTTGCTGTGCAAGGAGATGGAGCGGGATGTCACCAACCAGCTTATTCCATCTGTGGCCTTTCTGCTGCCATTGGCAGCAGGACTGTGCATGTCCGTCTGATCCAACAGTCCACAAGGAAAGGACTTGAATCATTTCAGGTAGGTAGATGGTAATTTTTAGTCACTGGGCTTGCTGAGAAGGATTTTAAACCTTCCAGCATCTCCAGTACACAAGGGCTAGATACAGGCACTGTGATGAAGACAAAAGCAGCGAATGCATCTCCCACCAGGAGCATGATGACAACATATGGCAGGGTACAATCTTGTTTATTCCAGCATGAACAACAACAACAACAACAACAGCAACAATAATAATAATAATGATAAATCAATTTGCTGTGGTGATATACAAACGATAAGTATTGTTGTCACCAGGTAAATGTGTGTGACTTTGGGCTTAATATCATGCAACACAGCAGGATGCAGAGATCTCCTTAACACCATAAGAATATACCAGTATGTATATAGCTGTAGCCATGTGTTGTGGCCAAGTTAACTGGCAATCTGAGGGACTTCTGGGACCTGAATTAATATCACAATATGGAACTGCACTGAGCCATATAAGAAAATATTTGAAGCTAGCTCAGAGATCTGTAATACACCACTGGTTTGAGCCAGTAGATGTGCCCTTTGAGTCCTTGGCCCAGAGCCTTGATTAGAATCAATTGGCATAGCTGTGTTACAGTCATTTCCCTATTTACATAGGATGAGTATCTGGTCCATTATGTATTTTGGCCATGGAGTACAGCTCTGCCTTCTGCTCAGCTGGCTGGGTGTGAAGACAGCAGTCACTGAGTTTTGAACTTGGCATTCAGGGTCAAGCTGGGTGACGCTGCAAAGCCTCCATGCTCGGGCAAGTTTCCAAAGTTTCCAGGAAACCCGGGTGATCTCCTGCTACCTGAGATTCCCTTGGATTGTTTCACTTAACTCCAATGGCTACCGGGATCAACACTTACCATGGGTGCACAGAAAGACTTGACCAGGTCCTACACCAGCATTCCTAGTGAAGGGGGACACAGCACCCAGGCTTTGGATGGGAAGGAACAACAAGCTGGCAGCTCAGATGGGATGTGCTGTCTTCAGGGCAAATAGCTATAAGATGAACTAGGTGCAGATTGTGAATGTCTATATTCAGCCACAAAGAAACTCTGCTACTGTTTTGATTGACGTGGTTCATAAGATACGAAGGGTATTTTCATCTAGGGGATAAAGTTTAAAGCAACCTTTAGAAAATGGGATCATTTATGGATCCTATACCTAATGGTTTTAAGCCTTTATTTGAGCAGCAAAGATAATTAATCCACTTAGGGAGGGGTCTTTTTACTCAAATAGATTGTTTCAAATGAGTTGTCCTAAATTAATTGTGAGCTTATCTGTGTTAGTTTAATACAGAATGTGGGACTGATCCTTTTCTTCATTTTCACTGTGAATGCTTCTTTTTAGATTCCATCAACCTGTGCCAATTATTTCAATTCTGAAAGAAACGGGAATAAAAATCTCAAGAAAATCACTAATTATTATTCTAATAATGTTTATACTATAAATTATAATTACAGGTTGTGCATTCTTGATTAATGGAGACCATCATGAATTTTTTGAAAATCAGTGCTAAAGTATTTTGTTACTGTAATAGTGTCTGTTAATATCTGTCAGGTTTTTAATGGCAAAAATATTCCAGGCATGTGTAGCTCTCTATCTATCACCTGTCTATCTGGGCATGATAAATGTAACAAAACAACCCGGAAGCATTGACATTCATAGGAGTTTTCTATTAACTTCTATCAAAGAAAGAAAAAGAATCAGTTCAGGGGCCAGGCCAAGGTTTCTACTTGTAACAACTACTTTAAGACTTTTTTTTTTTTTCCCCAAAGTTATTACAATGTAGAGAGAAATATAAACAGACCTGATCTCACTGAAAACCCATGTATTTTCAACGTAAAAATTAAAAACAAAAGCAGGAAAACTACAGTCTGCAAATGTCTTTGCTTTCACTTTCTAATCTGCTTAAGGAGCTTCTCAAACAATTGGGACCTTTAAGTTTTTGATAAAATCTTGTTTTCCAGAATTCTGCAGCACTGAAAAAGGCATAAAACCCACAGCCAATATTTATATACTTTTTCATTCTTCTCTCTCTTTGTGTTTGACCTGCTTTAATATTAAATGTGTCTGACCACACAGCCAGAAAAACAAAAAGAGGAAATACTAGTCCAGCTTGGTGTGCTAAGGTGTGAAGGCGGCTGGTGGATAAATTCCCACAGCGCATGATGCATCTGTGATCCTGCCACTTCACAGCCCCTTCTCTTTCCCCAGCCGCCCCCATGCCTGTACGGAATCTGTGCATAATCAAGCCCCTTAATGGGGAGAACAGAAACCTTTCTTTTACACTGCCTTATCTCAATATCCTTTGTTCATGCCAAGGAGCAGCTTATGAATGTCAGCCGCTTTTCTCTACCTCTATCTTGAAAAGGTTGTGTTTTTCAGTTCCAAGGGGAGAAACCTATCATTCCCAAACAATTGAAGAGATTTGTATCTGAACATAAACAAACAAAGCTGTCTGTAGGGAACATGGAAAATGTTTTTCTCTGGAGCAGCATTCCCGCACATGCCCCTGAGTCCCCAGGGCCCTGCTGTGGCTTCTGCAGTGGTCCACCCTGGAGCCAATTTTAGATGGTGGGAAAGCACATCTTGGGGCTGGAGGCAGTGAGTGTGTGGTAGCAAGGGCTACTGCTCCTCCTGAGGCACCCTCTCCTTGTCCTGGCTAGGAGGTGTCTGAGGCTGGGCCACATAATGAGGAGAAGGGAAGAAAAGCTATCCCTTGGATCAGTGAGAACCCCTCGCTGTGCCTGACCTCCTCACACTGCCCCAAAGGAGTAGGTGTGAGGAGAGAAACAGAGGGCAGGGTAGACATGCTGCTTTGGAGCTGGTGGACAGAGTATCCATGAATAGAGGGAGAAATGGGCAAATTGATGTGAGTTAACTATTTATTTTCAAAAAGCCAAACCACAAAGTATTTTAGAAGTCCAATTTAAGAACAACACCCTTACATAAATGTCCGATAATACTCCCTCCCACCCTAAAATCATTCTTCCAGTCAACTTTAACTCTTCCTGTCATTATCTTCAACTCACAGCCAAATTCTTTGTCTTTCTACTTGGCCAGTCTTGATACTCATAGTGTTGTTTCCCTCCCGTCAATGATTTTTGTTCCACAAAGAGGACGACAAACCAGCCTTGGTCCACTGTTCCCAGAGTCCATAGAACATCTCAAGTTGGAAGGAACATATCGGGATCATCAAGTCCAACTCCCTGCTCCTCGCAGGACAATTGATTCTATGTCTTCTCCTCACTGAAGTTTAAATGAGGCTACTTCCTGTTGTGTGGCCCAGGAAACACAAAAAGAAGTATATGCTGTTTTGCTGGTGGAAATTACATTTCAGTTGCATTCTGTATATAAAGAAATTCAGAACAACAAACTACATAGGCATAAATAGGCAACATTTGGCTGAATTAAATTTTATATTCACTCTGAGGTAGTGTAGGTCAGAAAGTAATAAACACTTAGGAAACCTCTGACAAACAAATGTAATGCAAATTAAGGAGTTTATATCTTACCCTCTAATTAGACATTGCATTACACCTCCAGGCCATTGGGTCATGTTTTATGCTATTTCTTTTCTCTGTTAAATGTCCAGGATATTTGTGATAGATAGTGGGCCTGAACCTTTTTAGTGAGAAACTGTTTTTCCAGCATATTCACCGAGAACAAGACAGGGTTGTAAACAACATAATCATGGAACATCCAGTAAGAGCACTGCAAATAGGAAATATGAAGCATTAAGCAAGGCTTAGAAATTGGTGGCACAATTGTCATCAAACAATTAGTTCTCACTGGGAAGATTTACAGTTGGTGTAACTGAAATGATTCATGCGGTGAAATGCTGACTGAAAGGATCGGGAAATGTATCCTTCCAGTCTGATAGCTTTTACTTTTGAGGGGATATTTTGGTGTTCTTTTATGTACCTCATTACAGCCTATGCTCTCTGACTTGTATCCTCTACATCATGGCATTATCCTACTGTCAGTTCCTGAGACAGTGACTCATCATCTCAAAATGCTCATCAGTTCAATACTCCGCTTCTTCAGGAGAAGGAAACTAAATACCAGCAACTAGAACAAACTTCCTAGGAGAAGCTGGCCTTTTCTCTGCTGACAATTATTTTCTGATAGGTAATACATCAGGAATAATTAGACAGTTTGACTTACTTCCCACCAAATTATTTCCCCCCCAGTAAAATGCAGTAAAAGGTAGTCCGTAAGAAACAGACATTTCAGAACTATTTCACCAAGATGCACGAGGCAGAGAGATCTTTTATAATGCTGAATGCAGTTCTAAATGTAAACATTGTTTCCGTTTGAATGTGAATGCTCACAGAAGTGAAATATCGGAAAGGTGTGATTTGGCTCCTGTGGATCTCCTGAGCTTTCTTTGACTGGCATTTCTCCCTGGGGTAATTTATAAACTAATATTCCCTGTTGCAAGAACATTGGCAGGCTTGAGGAGAGAATAGCTCCAATTTTCACTCTAACATGGCTGGCTCACATCCAGAAATTGCAGAAAATTTTGCCATAAAAATGAGATGAAAGGAAATTTCTTACATATATAGTGTTAATGACACTATGCAAAACAAAGACATGTTTTGTGCAAAGACACCATACGGATAAATAAAGGTACATAATATGGAGTAGCAATGTGGAATTTTTTAGGTTACAAGCAAATATTACCTGGAGGTTGTATAAAAAAAAAATACATATATATAAATGAGATTAACAGCTTGTTAAGCCACAACACTAAGTGGGCACTGGAAACTGTCTGTAGATTCCCTTCTTAAATATTGGAAATTTGGATCTAGATCAAAGTTTTCATAAGCCAAATGAATCAATGTATATAGTAGGTCTGAAGATGTACACTGAACCACTTTGGAACTTCTTAAAATAGAGCAAGTGCTGAAACAAGATACAGTAGCGTTGCTGGCTGCCTAGACACCATTCTATTTTAATAAGTGTCATGGATGCTTTGGGGCATATCAAAAATAAATGGCAGTAAGTAGGTAGGAAGCCAAGGCTCTGTGACTTCCAGCAGAATTGCAATGCAAATAAACTCCAGTGAAGTCTTTCACAACCTCTCCAGGGTTATCTCGACACCATTGTTTCCAGTCAACAATTTATAAACTTGGATTTGCTGATTATCCTTGTCTGGACAATAGACTCCAGCTGCCAATGCTAACGTCAGACTTTGACAAGTGATTAACAGACTAAACTAACTAATTTCACCTTTACAAAGGTACTGCTGTAAAAAGTTTAATTTTCTTCTATTGGTTTTACCTCTATGTAGTTCTGCTGACTTCAATGA